>PVKU01006626.1:0-100374 GCA_004027475.1 Anoura caudifer
AAAAAAAAGTGCACAGAAATAAAATATAAATGAAAACACTGTCAGGTTAAAAAAAAATAGCGTTGTTGGGCAATACATTTTAAGAGGTAACAATCAGAGCAGAATCTCTGTTGGCTAAAATTTGAGTCTCAGAAACAGATCAAGGGATAATGGAAAATACAATTCTTCAAAAGGGAGCAGAGTAGATTGCACTCTAATAGCCCATTTGATTTTATACACCCCATTAATAATTCTAGCTGTACATTTCTCAACCTTTTATCCTCAGGGCTTAGCCAAAATTAAGTCAACTAACGACCACATTAACAATAGGCAAGAGAGTGGAATTATGTTTACTGTGGTTCCAAAGAGATTTCCAAAGTAGATACACTGGTAAAGGACAAATCCTCTCAGCTATTTTTGGCTTTGAAAATGTTTGTGTAGCGTAATGCAGCTCCAGGATTAACACACTCACTCACTGCTTGGGCAGTTGTCCTACGACAAGCATGAGTTTTAAAAATAGAAGTATTTTTCTAAGGACAGCTTCAGATTAATAAGCGCAATATATGATATTTTAAAAGGATTACTTTGAAACACACTTTGTAAATATGTAAATCTCAGACTTTCCCACTCCATCAGTAACACTAGATGTGCTAAGCTAATTATAGACTTTGTTCTTCTTTTCTTTCTCTTTTTTATTTTTTAAAGTAAAGATCTAGAATATACTTAACGTGTTACATGGTACAATTTCAGAAGTTCTACCATAGGGGATAATCATTGGTTCTAAAAGTATTTGAAGATGTGTTATGTTAAAAGACAACAGGGTGGTTATTGTGCTGGGAAGGGGGTGGGCAGAGGTGGAAGAGGGTATAAGGGGATGCGTGGTGATGGAAAAATAAATGTGTAAAAATTCTTTAAAACAGAATAAAAGAGAAGAAAAATTTGTGCTGGAGATGTTATACCAAGATGCTTTCTAAGATAAATAAGAGGCCTGAATCATAAATCTATAAATCTATTTGATATCATATTAGCACATTTATATAACAGCATTACTTTCTGTTAATGAGATGATTACATAAATCCAGTATATCTACTAAGAAAACAAAACAAGCAATGTTCTCAGTAAAAGTTGGTTATTTTTTTTACTCCATTTTAGGGCCTCATACAAATTATTTCTCAATGAGCTGTACCAGATTGAAACCCCAGCGCTGCCATGAAATAGCTTTATAGCCATGAGATGTATTCTTTGTACGACATTAATTTCCTTTCTTATGGAATTGAGGATACTAATCCTCATAGAGATGCTCTAGGAATCAGAGTAAAGGGCCTTATAAAAATCCCTGGAATATGAGAGGCATTTAATGGATGTTGGGTGTGACTAGATTGTTTTGTTTATGGCATCTGTTTGCTTCTTCCTGAGGACAGAGGACATGCCAGTTTTTGTAAGCATGTTGATTTCTATATGAGGATGAATTTTCTGAGTTTTCTTTAATTTTTGTTTGCTTATGGGGAATGTTGAGAGGAAATTGTCCACAGATCTCATGGGTTTCTACAGGACTTCTAAGAAAAGGGTAGATTTCTTTGCTTTCTAGGATGTCTCCACTGGGGGCAAAGTTGCGCAGGTTTGCTAGTAGTCTTTTTTAAACAGATTGGTGTTTCTGTTGTCACAGACACAGATCCAATGTTCACTATCAAGCTGGATGACTCTGTATCACCCCACGGGGCTGGGGAATCAAGAGGAGCCTTGTGAACATGAGGCTTATGCTGTCCCTGTGACTTAAATTCTCAGGCACCTTCTGCCAGCTTCTATGAAGTTGTGGCAGGCTAACCTGTTAGCTTGCAAGCAGGGTAACATCTCAGGTCCTTCACAGTTCTTGACAAGGACTAGGTTACCTAAAGGAATTAGTCATTCCTCCTGATGAGAAAAATTATGTAAAAACTAGAACATGGTAATGAGTTAAAAAGCATAAGGCTGTTAATACAATTATTTCAACGTATTATGTGTTTTGAATAGAGATCTTAACATTAAAATGTCCTCAAACGTATTACACACCATTTTAGTGGCAGTAAAACAAAAAATAAGATAATGTATATGTAAGCTGTTTCTCTACTTCACATTTTCACAGGACCTGGGATTAGATCACATCTTTGTTCTTTTCCTGCTCAAATGACTTCCGTTGCAGACTTTGTGTTCCTGACTGGATGAAGGTCTCTGTTGTAACTGTGTGGTAAATTGATTTATTGGAAAATGCAATGAACACTAGGAGACATGACCATCTTCAGAAAAGGAAAAGTCAGATTAGTAACTTCAGTCTTCAAAAATAAAAAAAAGTAAGAGTTTCTGAAACTGAACAATCCTTTAAGTCCTGTGTGTAGAGAAGTAAACAAAATGAATCTCCACAGAAAAGATTGATTAGCCATAGAAAGCTAAAGCTGGATCTGACCATATACATCATCTAGCCCAGACCAGGGGAGATTCGGTCACTTGTACGAGGTCACACCATGTATTTGGTGGCACACAGATATCGTAACTACAAGGTCAGCATATTATTTCTCCCTATCAGACATTCAAAACTGTGATAGCAACACAGAAGGAGTCTGCACACCCTGAAATCTGAGAAATCTGAAAAAAGGAGAAATCTGAAAGAGTTTCTCTCTTTTATTCATTGTATTTTTCCTTCAGTTTAGCAGAGCCATTCAATTCTTTTTCTTTCATGCACTGTGTTACAGTTACATCTGTAATGCAGGCATTTTTAAAATTTTAAATATTCTTTCTTAGCTAAGCTAACCTATACAATTTCTGTTTCTATTATGATCATTTATATGTCAAATAATTTATAGCAAACACAAAAGAGTATTATTTATGAAATACTAATGAATCAGTTTGGTGTCATTTGTGTTTCAAACTTTGAACTTAGTTGGATATTTTCTGTAAGTCTTTTTGTCACATATTCAAAGGCAGGCATGGTGGTGAATGTGTTTTATGTCATTATGTATTATGTTATTTATTAATTTCATTGAATTAAAGAAATATGTATGTCATTATGTATATTTTTAGCTTAAATTTCTATGTGTCAGTGAAAGAGTTCAGTAAATACTAATTTGGATGATACAAAATCCATCTAATATATAATAATGAGGAGTTAAATATACTGAAAAATTCCAATGATAAATTGCACTTATACACACACATTCACACAAATGTGCGTGTAATTGAGCATAAAAAAATACCAGGTAAAATTTTTACAATCTTACTTTAAAATATATCTGTTTGTATAGATGACCATACTACTGCCATTGGAAGTCAAATTAAGTATATTTTTACTATAGTTATATTTTAATATACCTACAAACAGAGTTAAGAATTTAAAAGGTTGAAAATGCTTGGTTTTGTTCCAAAAAGAAATTAGGAAAATATGAGGGACTGAATTAGATATCAAAATCTACATGCAGTAAAGCTACTGTAGCCCTTCCTCAAGCCAGTGCCAAAGATAAAGCCAAATCAGAGTTGTGATAAGGTAAAATCACTTATCTACATTAAAAAGACAAAAGTAACAAGTAAATGGGTAATTTTAAACAGGTGATTTTTAGGTAATTATTTATTCATTGGCTCTTTGATTAGATGAAAAATCAAAAGACAGATACTTTAAAAGCCCTTGATATTCCTGAATCCTTAAATGGTATCCAGTTAGCAAAATGAATTTGTAATTTAAATCTATTTCCTGGTTAATCATCTTAAGAAGACTTATACCTCCTTATACTCAAAGTACTTAACACCAAAAGGAACTTAAAACTTCTATTTAAAGATAGCACTGCCAAATAAGCTAATAAATCCTGACTTATCCCAGCACCCCCATAAGCAGATATAATTCTCTGCTTGAACAATACATAAGGATCTTCCTTTTCTTCCTCCTCCCTCCCTTCCATCTTCCTTCCTACTTTTCTCCCTTCCTTCCTCCCTCTTTTCCTTTCTCCCCCCTCTCTCCCTCCTTTTCATTTTTTAAAAATTTCCTAGTATATTGCAGACACTGTGATAGGTTTTTTTGAATGAAATGTGGAGTCTTTATGGAAATCGTTAGGAAGGTAGACAACCCGTTGACTATATTGGTGCAACCCCTGCAATTGGGCCACAGACCTGAGCCCTGAGCTTTGGAGGGCTTGGTATATCACAACTGCATGTGCCGAATACACTCAAGAACCCTGCTTCCGTATCACTCAGAATCTAGCATGCAAATCCAGCAGGGGATAACAATCTTAAACTTCCACTTTTGTAGTAAGACTTTTCAGACCCCAAAGAAACACCTCTCTACATGTTTACCATATTCCTTCTAAACCAAAGACAACTAGCTACATCTGAGTACTGTAAAAATGTATGGGTTGTGCCACTTTGGGAGCTGAAAAGTGCTTTGGGCACTGTGGAGACAGTTGAGCAGCAGATGGGCTTAGGTAAGAAAAAATATCATGTATTTACTCTTCTGGTCAGCAAGAAGGGAACGCCTTCTTGCATAGTAAAATACCATTTTCCAGAATTGTGGTGCATCTATGTTTTCTACATTATTCCATTTTGTACTTTCAGAGGGACTCATACTTCAGTGTAGTTTTCATGTAAGTTGCACATAGCAGTTGAGAATTATTTTGCAGCATGAAATAAGCCATGTCAATGGTAAATTAATATACATGAAGGTTTAGACATAATATGTGTGAAGCATGATCCTCCTTCCTAACATTGTCAACCAGAATATTCCTTATATTCTAGAAAGCTATAATTGTGAATAGTTTTATTTCTATAAAAATAAAAGTTTGACTTCAGTTTAAAAAAGATATATAAAAATATCTTTATGTATATATAATTTAATATTTTTATTAATACTAAGTAAAAGAAGAGAACATTATAAATTTGAATAATTCAGAAGAAAATGTTGTTTTAAGAAGTTAATACTCTGATTTAATTTATATTTTATTAAAATATATCTAATTGTATATACATGGTAAACAAACCATATTTTAATTTTTAATTCTTTTGATCTTTGAGAAAGAATACAAAGATTGTTACAGAAATCAGAAATTTAAAAATGCAAGAAAATGAAAACTGAAAACAATATAATCTTCACAGAGACTGCTTAAAATTTTAAGATCTTGAGACAGTAAAATGGAGCATATTTTTGTGGGACATGACCCACTTAAAATTTGCAATCAGGACATTACAAATGCTTTATTAATGAATATTTAATTACTTCATTACTGATTGAAACAGTGAAATCAAGCAAAACAAAATTATTCTCATGAAATTCATTGTTTCAATAGGTCAGATGAAAGTTTTATACTTTTATATTCTTTGGTAGTTGAAAGTTTAATTAGCCTTAGAAACAATGGAGATCTGTGTGTGCTTCTATTTGCATATATTTGCCTGGATATGCATACAATGTCTCTGGAAGGTCACATCGTGGAGCTGTGACTACTGGTATCTCCTGGAAGGGAGTTAAGTGACTGGGGGGTAGAGCAGGGTTTTGAATACTATGTCCATGTTATTTATTTAAAAATTGTTTTTAAATCAAATATTTTTAAAAAGATCTTGGTTAAAAGTAAGGAAATTCCTTCCCAGTCAGGTTAGTCTGTTCACTTCTGTATTCAATGCGTATTAAAATAAGATATTATTGCCATTATTTTGTACAAAATGCAAATAATTGGATGTCATTTAGCTAGCATGTCAAGAACTGTGCTGCTAATGAATAAACAAAGAGGAGCAAAACATAAGAGCTGAGACCCTTGCTTTTAGCTTTGCTACTATAGCCTTTCAAAAAAAATACTCTCATTTCATCTTATTTGCTGATATATTACTAAAGATCTCTCTCTTCATTCAACCCATTTTAAAAATGTGTCAAACAATGTGTACTATAGTTTAGAAAGATGCAGTCCCTTCCTTCCCAGGGCACAGAGTCTACCTGGGGCCTAAAAAGTGAAAAAGGCAATTGCAGGATTGTTTGACAACAATTAGGAAGTGCTTGCAAGGTAACTAAGGTCATGGCCCCTCCCCCTCGGAGAACAGGTGGCTGCCCAGCCAGCAGCCATCGGGAGTGAGGAAAACAGTCTGAATGAGGAGATCCAGCCTTCTCACAGCCCCTGTGTTTATCACAACCCGGTAGCATTTTCGCACACTCCCGCAGCACCCTCCCCACTGCCCCCGCGACTTCGCTAACCCAATAACTAGCACCAAGGCTGGGGGAGGGGTGGTGTCTCTCTCGCCCAATATGATGCAATCGGTGTCCTCCTCTGTAATGTGTGAGTAATAAGCAGCATGTCCACAGCATGTCTACCTGCCCTGGTCCTTGGGGAGTTTTTTTCGAAATATCACAAACATAAGCTCCCTGGTTTGGAGCTTCAGTAGCACAATTAGTGTAGTTGGCAGGATATTCCAGAAAATAACGGTTGAGTCAACCACATAGGAAAACATGCTGTGTGTGTGGGCGGGGCGGGGCTCAGGAAGCATTCAGGATGGTGCACCAGTTCAACACTGTATTGTTACCAAACACGGGGCCAGGGGGTTACAATATGCTATTACCGAAAGGACCCCCCACTAGGTTTGCTTGTCTGCCACCAGAGGGAAGACGTCTCTCAATGCCAGAGATTTGTGAAAAGGAAAGGAAATATTTATTTAAAGCTATACAGACCTAAGTAGTGACCTAATGTCTTCATTAAAATATCAAAGTATCCTTTAGGATACCCACAGATGCACACAGTCCTTCCTTCTCCCTCTGCCCTAATTTGGGGTACGTATCTCAGGAAAAGAAGTAGATTCAGGCTCCTGACACCATCCACCGTGTCATCGGCCAGGATCAAGCCACGTGGTTCTCCCTCAGTAAAGCTGCAGGGGTGGAAGGGGGACGGATCGCCACTCTGCCAAAGCCCAGTAGCAGTTCTCTGCTAAAGCTGCATGGCGATTCTCCTCACATGGCTGTGGGGGTCCCACACTCTGGCCAAAGCTGCATGGTTCTCCTTGGCAAAGCTGTGAGGGGGTCTCTACACTGGCAAGACTGTGTGGTTCTCCTGCATTGCCACAGCTGCATGGTCCTCTTCTACCAAAGCTGCAGGGGTCCCCACTCTGGCCAAAACCATGTGGTTCTCCCTTTAATGGCTGCCACATCTTGGTTTAAATCCCCATGCCAATCCTCTTCTGTGGTCCCATTTCCAACTATTTCCATAATCGGCTACACTTGCCAGCACTCCCATATCCTTCCAGTTTTACTGGGCTGCCACAGTGGGTCTGCGCAGGGATGACCCCAGGGCATGGAGCCAATCATCTCCAAGCTCTCACGCAGGCGCTGTAACCAGAGTGAGTTGCCTCCCCATTATGTCTTAGGTGCAAGTCACATCCTGGCTCAAAGCATGGCCACAGCTATTAACATATCTATGCAACCAGTGAAAGGTTATAGATATGTTAAATGACCATGCCAGAGGTTAGTTGCAAAGCTGTTGCTGTACAAAACAGCTCTGCATGTTCCTGCTCCATGTGTCCCTTCCCCCAGATCACACCTGTGAGGGGAAGGGGTGAGGACATCTTACATATCTTTCTAATATTTCTTGGACACCTTGAGTTCTGGACCCCATTTCAAACCCCTATTTGGGGCCCCCCTCTTGGCTGTACCCTGTTTCAGTATGAGGTGGCAAGCCTATTGGGGGGATATCCCCAGTAGTCCCACAGACCTTGTAGAACTTTTAAAGGTGGCAAAGTACCCACCTGGGGGAGAGGAAGAGGCAGTCAAAGCAGAAATGCAGCAGTTAGAAGGTGCACCCACGTTAGAGAGAAAAATGAGGAGACAACGATTCTAAGGCTAGTAGCCCTGTCCCTCCTTTTAGAGCATTTAATTTGAGAGGACTCACCTACCTAAACTTCGTCTTTGCTTTAGATATTGTTCTTGTTACGGTTTTTAAAGGAACATCTTGGTCTCAATCTCAAATTTGTTTGTTAACAAATTTGGCTGGACCCGTTAAAGGTCTAGTAAATGGGATGAGATCTCTAATGTGCAAACTTTCATGTTTTTGCACCATAAGGATTCTGCTCAGAAAGGATTTAAATGGATGGTTTAAAGAGGGAAAAATGTCTCTTTAACCACTCAGTTAGTTGAACTCAGTAAGAAAAGGGAAAAAATGAGTCTTTGAAACACTCTGAATTCTTCTTCTGGAGGCTGTGGTCTTGGGAGCAAGCCCAGAGCTGGTATCTCTCCCGCCTCTTCTTCAGCCTCTGTAAAAGTTGTCAAGGACACTAGATAATGAAACAGCTCAATTTTGAGAACACTAAAGGAATGCAGTAATCACCAAGAATAAAAAGAAATATATGTGGGGGTATTTGCCAATGAGGGAGGAAAAACTGCTTCTGAAAATTATGAAATGTATTCATAAATTTGTCAATCTGAAGGATGAGTGCTAATTACTTGCTTTTAATTGTCACTAAAACTTGAAGATTCTAATTAAGTTGGGGAAATATATGGTTTTGGTAATAAAAGGTGTGAATTATACCAATAGATTTTTGAAGGAAATAGAATTAAAAGTAAATTGTTCTCAATTCTGGATGAGTTAAAAGGGCAAACCAAAAGGGACTAGGAAAATTACGAGGATCTGTAGAAGTTGAAGAAGGATTGTGTAAAGGGAAGAAACAAAAAAGCAACTGAGAAAATCTCATGCTTTCTCTATGAAAATTGGTAATTCAAATAATGGGTGTAGTCTTTATATCTTCAGTCTTCATGAGTATGGTCTTTACGTGTTAAGTGTTCATCTGTGTGTTACATGTGGTGTGTTCCCTGCCTGCAGGTGGCATAACTAGGCATAACTTTCCATATTTTAATGGCCTAGAGAGAGTAAACACATATAAATTATGCAGGATCCCATAGCCTGGACAAATTATTTTATGTAAAAAGTGCTGTTAAGTTTAATTAATATCTTTTAATGTTATTACCATAAAAATGTGCTGTTTTATAAAAAAAATGGTTATACTCTTTTGGTTAAGCTTGTTTGAAACCCTTCCCAAAGTTCACATTTTAAGAGACTTTTTAACTGAGAAATGACTTTGAGCTATCCCAAAGGGCCCTGGAATATCTCAAGGATTTGTTCTTTTTTTATAACAGAGACATTTTTGAACTCATTGGGCCTATTTAGTATGCTCAAATGTACATGGGAAACTTTGTCAAATAAAGAAATAATAAGTATGTTGTATTTGTATACACATATTTTTATTGTTAAAGTAGATGTTCTAGAGACTAAATAAAATTCTCCAAGATTCCACAAAGTTCTAACATACTTTCATTTGTAATTTATTTGTTACCTTAAAATGTCATTACAGAAAAAAATTACTTTGTCCACTGTGATAAAATCTGTAGCCATGTAATTTTAAGTTTTGTCATTTATAAACTCTGATACATTTGCAACAATATATTATGCCTTTGGAGGGTTTAATGGAGAGGACTCTGATTTGTTTAAGATTGCATATTTCTGAGAATGGATTTTCAGAGCATACCTTTAGCCTGATAAAGACTACTAGAAATAACTCTATGAAATAACTGGATTTATAGAGTTGCTTTCATATGATCAGGATAAATGAAATTGATTACAGGACATAATTGTCTTCAGGACATAATTGTCCTGAAGATAATTGTGGCACTTTATAACTTTTTTTGGAAAATATTGCTAATTCTTTATCTTTTTTTCAGACATAAGAAAACTTTCTTTTTCTTAAAGCAATTTGGTAAATTATAGTTTCATAAGCAATATTGAAGCATTTATATTTTTCTCCCTACCTGATTGCTTTGGAATTTGGAAACTCTTAATGAGTATTATTCTTTCCATGACAATATACTTGTTTGCATAAATCTAATGGAAATCTGATTTCTTCATAACAGGATACATGAAGCCAGGTTCCAATTGTGGTTTCATTCACCAAGTCTTCATCTGGAATGTCATGATCAGAAGAGTCATGCCTCGACTCTGGATGTCACCAAATCCTGAAGAAATTGAGACGGACTTTCAAAGATAATAAAAGCACGCTGCAGAAATGCCCTGGCATCTTGCTTGGTCACATGGTGCATGGCAGTCTTTCCAGGTAAGGAGCCAAGGTAGCCTTCCTGAAAGATGGCAAGGAAAGAACCTCAAGACATTTTGGGGACCTTGAGAACTTGAGAAACTCACCCAAACCTGCAGGTACTGTAGGAAAAGCCTAAGGCAATTGTGTGGCTGGGTTTTCCAGCCCTGAGAGGCTAAAGTGCAATCTAAAAATTCCTGGTAACATGCCATCAAGGTAGATTTAAGAAAACCAATATGATTGATTGGTGTTCCTGTTGTGTTTAGGCAAATAATCAGACCAAATTAAAACTGGACTAATGTAGTAAATAAATTGGTTTTGATTTAGCTCCTTGATAAAAATGAGGGTGATTTTAGGAAAAAAATATGTTTCAATGAAATCTGTTATACACAGTTATGGAAATTAGACTGCAAGTCAGTGAATTGTCTGTAAAATTTTATTTCTCAACTATGAATTAGACTGGATCCTGAATTTTCCTTGTTTTCTTTCAAACTAATGGTTCATTTTTCTTTCATCTATTCATTTGGAATTATTGAGAACTACTGATGCAGTGCCAACCATATAAAATTTACTGTATTTAACTGCTGTGTATAATGTGCGCTTTTCTGCCTAAATTTTTGAGGTAAAAATAAGAATGTGCATTATACATGGGAACTGGCACTAGAACGTGGGTGTGCCTTATACATGGCAACATACGGTACCTGGCACCTGATGATAACACCATAGACATTTAAACTACAGGTAAAGAGGCTCTATCAGATTGTCACTGCTTAATTTCACTCCAGCAGAAGCCTTGCATTTGGAAGTCTTCTCATCAGATACTCTTAAGACTCAGAAACTGGTTTCTGATTTGCTGTGTTCATTAACCTTTGTGTTCTGTTTCCATACCTGGTTGCTTGTTTATACAGTATGAGCCTCACTTTAGAAGCCCATCTGAACTGCTATCTCCCGAAATCAGAGAGAATAATTTGGCTTAATGCACTTGTTGTCAGCACTAGATGGTTCAATTGGCTACAACCATTCCATAGGAAGATGATGGTGCTTCGGGGATCCCAGCCTTCCCTTCTTTGGGAGAATCAGCTCACAGTCTCTCTGTCTCAGTCTCATATCCCCTTCCCTTCTCTCCCTTAGATCGGAAGAGCTTTCATACCCTGTTCAGGCAGGGACCTGTTTTCTCTGTCAAAATCTTGGAGGTTGTCCAGTCGGGTGAAACAAAAGTCATGTTCTCCTTAGCCTTCTCGGCCTTTGCCTTACTCTGTTGTTCTTAGCATGCAAGTTCATACTGTGTTTATGGCATGTGGATGAAATGGGCCAATGCCCTCACCAGGTAGGGATTCCCTGTCTGGAAGAATCAATGTGACGATTGTGAGGTGGAAGAGCAATATCAGGGTAGAGTGCGAGGTAATTCAGGACATGGAACCTTCATGGTCTCAGAGAATAGGTGGCTACCTGACCGGCAGCCATCAGGAATGAGGAAAACAGTCTCTATCTGGAGTCCCAGCCTTCTCACAGCCCCTGTGTTTATCACAATCCTGTAGTATTTTCACACACTACCACAGCACCCCCCCCCCCTAACTACCACAGCTGCTTCCCTAACCCAATGTGTAGCCCAAAGGCCAGAGATGGTGGGTGGTCTCTCTCACTCAATCTGCCACCATCAGTGGATGCACTTGCCTGTAGTGTGAGTAATAAGTGACACGTCCGCATCTGCTGGTCCTCTGTGTGCATTTTTCTTTTTCTTCTTTTCAGACTATCATGAACACAAGTGCAGCTCCCTGTTTTGGAGTTCCCGAATTACAGTGCCAAAACTGGAACATTGTGAGATACTTTAAGAGAAAAGGCACATAATTCAGCCTGGGGAACAGGAGTTAGATAGGGGAGCAAGTGAGGAATGTTTAAGAAGATCTTTCCAAGCAGAGGAATTAAGACATAATGAGGCTCCCTGTAAGCTGGAGTTTAATTTACAACGGATAAACTAGAGAGGAAAGCAAGTCCTAGATCACCGAAGACTTTACCTTACATTATTTACTAAGGGGCTTAAATTTTATCCAGAGGGTTCTGGGAAACCACTGACAAGTTTTTAACAGATAAGTCACTGTGATCAGATTTGTGTTTTAGAACAATCACTTTGCTCCGAGGTGGAGAGGAGATTGGAAGATGGAGAGAAAAAAGCCAGAGATAATTAGGAGGCAGTTGGAATTATTAGGATCAGAATGACTGTGGTCTAAGAGAGGAGGTGACAGGAAGAACTGAGATAAATGCACAGAATTACTTGTGATTGATTTGGTTTTGGGTTGACACTGGAGATCAGTGAGTTTCCGACTGTCCCAGGGTTCCCAGATCTGTAAAAAAATATATATACAGAATGCCCAATAAATGTGATCTTAGAAAAACAGAAAATAATTTATTAATATAAACATTTGGTACGTAATTTGGAGAATTATGCTACAAAATTATGCCTTGTTTATCTAAAATTCACATTTAACCAAATGCGTTGAATTTGACCTGGCAACTATACAGGTCTTTCATTGTATTAAAGTAGTGAATACGGCACCTGCATTTTTCAACATTCAGAAATCCCTTTATCTTCTAACGCAGATACAGGTTTATGCTTCTTTTAATATAATGTATAATTTTAAATCAGGAACACCAGAAAAAAATCTAGGGGCAGAAAAGGAAAGCTAATTGTGTAAAAATAAGATCAATTTGAGTTTAAAAATAAAGAACCTTATGATTATATCTCTGGCTTCAATCCGTATTTTCAAGCAGGAATGTAAAGAACCATATGTGTGACAATTTCACCCTGTCAGTGTTTTCTCCCCCTCTTCCTTGATGTCAGTTTTGTATTTTGCTTTGCGGGGAAGACTTAGTTGCTGAAACTATTGGAGAAAATACTAGTCTTAAATTTTACATGTATAAATTCATTTAATTTTTAAAACAAATAATAAGGTATTCATGCTATCCTAGCTTTAAGATATCTACTTTCTATCCATAACCAGTGTGACTCAATTGATTGCAGCATTGTCCTGTAAACCCCAAGTTTACAGGTTCAATTACAAGGCACATGCCTGGGTTGTGGGTTCAGTTCCCTGTCCATCCATCGATGTTCCTCTCACATCACTGTTTCTCTCTCTCTCATCTCCCTTCCTCTCTCCCTGGCTATGTCATTGGGTAAGGATTAAAATATATCCCTGTGTATGTATGTTCTAAAGAAGGCTCAGAAATGTTAAAAATTTGCCTGGAATCACATAGCTAAACCCTAAAACAATCAGTGTATAAATTTAGAAAGCTGTGACTATACCACAACACCAATTCTCTTGAAGAGATCACTTCATTTGCAGCTTCTTTCAAGCCTCTTTGGTTAACATACGGAATTTTATAGGATGACAATACTTAATAGTTGCTCTCTTCACTCCTTCATATTTAGGTTGCCTTCTCTGAAAATTCATGAAATATAACAAGTTTATCTTGAAATAATTAAAATACAGAGTCTGGCAGAAATAAAGTCTGCTGGAGTGTGGTTGGTAGGGTAATAATATGGGTGTAATAATTGATAGTTTTAATTTGAAACATTTCACCTAAAATGTCATATGGTGTGCTTGAGTATGATATTGTTATGTTACAGAATTACATGCTTATGATTTTGTAATAAAAGATTTTGTAATAATTAAAAGGGGTGTTATTTGTGCCAGTCTCTGTATATTCTTGGTCTGCACACAGAGACAAATGAGACTATCTGACAAGTGCTCTCTTCAAAACTTAATTTCTGTATTTTATGTTCATTGTGCCAAGATCCTGTTTCAAATTATTTAAAGTATTCACAAAATGTTTTGATGCTTTCACATGCACTTGTATCCATTTCACTATTATATCATTTGTGCTCCTTAAATTTTATTTCTCCTTATGATCCAGCTTTCCTTCTAATTATTGCCACTTTTTAAACAATCCAATACTTTGGGTTGTGTTTCTATGACATTTGCCAAGACACATGAATTTAATTTTTCTCATTACCATGTCATATGTTTTGTGTCTTGTAATTGATATTTGTACTGAATTGAAACATTACTTTGAACATTATGAAAACTAGGACCAGGTTTTGAATCATTTAGATTCTATTATTAGGACATGCTTAATTTTGTTGGTTTATTGATTAAAACCACCACGATGTATCCACTTTAAAAACTGGTGATCATTTCAAAGACAGATTAAAATGTAAGAGAGCCCTACAAACATGCATGCATCTGTGTGTGCACACACATACACATGTCCCGGCACATGCACTCCACATTTAACTTCCGCAGGGAAGCAGTTCACAGCTGCTGAGCTCGACAGACTGTGTGTATGCTCCCCTTATGGCAGTCATCACTTTTGAGCTTGTATTAAAGCTATTTATGTATATTTCAAGCCTCCCCTAAGATTTTTTACAGCTAGATGCTGCATTTAAGTCATCTTTGTGTCTCCCACAGTGCCAACACACAGCTTTGCATACTGTGAGTGCTTGTTAAATGTTTGTTAAATGAATGACAGAAAAAAAGCAAATGTAGTTTACTTGACCTCCTCGGTCTACATTTTTTGTTAAAATATAGTAAATGCAGTCTCTACAAAAGCTTTTCCCTAGACTTCTCTTTTATTTCTTGCTGATGTATTTTATTTCCCAAACCTTAAATTACTTTTTTTATCAATAAAGCATCATCTTCTACTGCAGATGTGAGGTTAAAAAGGGATTTAAGATGAAAACAGAAAATACTTGAAATTTATTATCCTGCTCTCTGATTATCAATCCTTCTGCACTGTCCAGTGAAGCATAACAATATCAGTTCCCGATACAGCAATGTAACCAAGTAGTCTGAGAATGTCTAAGATCAAAAGCTTATTTCATAGAGGGTCTTCAGAGAATAATGATGGCTTCAGAGTAGGCAACTAAAACTCTCCTTCCTATAATATAAGAAGTTGACTGAAAAGATCAAAGGTATATGAAAATGGAGAAAATTTGCATCAGCACTGTGAATAAGAAAGGGAAATATTCACATTTTGAAATCCACAAGGGATTTCTTCCTCATTCAATTGAAATAGAACCTAATTGAAGGGTTGGCATTTACTTCCTGAGAAAAAAAGAAGACAAGCTGGTGTTAAGTGGGGGAAAAAAGCCAGAAGAGCCCCGTGAAGATGTCTTAATTTAGAAAGGTGAGAAACTGAGGGATGGAATGAGATTATTCTGCATAGAAGTCCCTTTGGCCATCTCAAATGAAAAATATGTTTCCATGTCAGCTGATTTGAAATAAGGCTCAAGAAGATTAAGTATGGCCACAGTCAACTGAAATCAGTCAAGTTTCTGTTTGGTGAGGGTTTCCCTCAATGTTAGAGACCCTCTTGTCACTAATAGTGACAGAAAATGAGGCAGGACCCACCACTCCTGGCCTGTGAAATGCAGATAGTAGAAGAGAAAAGCTGGTCTCTAGTGAGACATATTTATTTATTTTTATTTTTTAATTTAAATTATTTTATTGTTGTTCAATTACAGTTGCTTGCATTTTCTCCCCACCCCCTCCAAACCCACCTCCCTTGTTTCCACCCTCCCCCTTGGTTTTGTCCCTGTGTCCTTTATAGCAGTTCCTGAAAACCTTTCTCCCCACTGTCCCCTCCCCACTCCCCTCTGGCTATTGTTAGATTGTTCTTAATTTCAATGGCTCTGGTTTTATTTTGTCTGCTTTTTTCTTTTGTTGATTATGTTCCAGTTAAAGGTGACATCATATGGTATT
Source organism: Anoura caudifer (assembly GCA_004027475.1). Classification (NCBI taxonomy): domain Eukaryota; kingdom Metazoa; phylum Chordata; class Mammalia; order Chiroptera; family Phyllostomidae; genus Anoura; species Anoura caudifer. The sequence goes on from PVKU01006626.1 coordinate 15,805, forward strand.
TGTGCCTTACCACCTGGCTTATTTCACTTAGCATAATGCTCTCCAGTTCCATCCATGCTGTCACAAATGATATAAGCTCCTTCTTTCTCTCTGCTGTGTAGAGTTTCATTGTGTAAATATACCATCATTTTTTGATCCACTCAATGGGAACCCTAGTGCACTGTTGGTGAGAATGCAGACTGGTGCAGCCACTGTGGAAAGCAGTATGGAAATTCCTCAGAAAACTAAAAATGGAACTGCCTTTTGACCCAGCAATTCTGCTGCTGGAATTATACCCTAAGAGCCCTGAAACACCAATCCAAAAGAACCTATGCACCCCAATGTTTATAACAGCACAATTTACAATAGCCAAGTTCTGGAAGCAACCTAAGTGCCCATCAGCAAATAGAGAGACAGATTTAAACAACACAGAGAATAAAGCTGAATTTCCAAAGATCCCTACTGGAACAGCCCATGGCAAGCCTTGTTCTTTGTTTTCCAGATTAGTGACCCAAACAAAAAAATTAGTCACCTTTCCACAATTGAAACTCTGAAAGGAATATTTCAGCAATATATGTGTTAAGAGTGGAAAGATTAAAATTTTTCACTTATTTTAAGGGGAAAATAAAATTAAAAAGACCATTTTTTCTTCTGCAATAATAAATAGAAACAAATGAAACATCCATTTTCTTTAAGAAAGAAAATCAAGATGGCATTCATGTGATCAAAAAATGGCACACAATAGAAAAACATACTACAGAAACACACGATTGTTTGTAAAAACTTGACTTGCATTAACATTATGAAAAATGTGGTCTGTATGCAGAGAACAAAGAAGTTTTGCAAAACACATTGGCACACAAAAGTAGAAACATATTTTCTTCAACCTGTGCTGAAGCTTGAAGGAAAAAGCCCAGGTTTTTTTTTTTCTGATATTCTTATTTGTTATTAACAATCTTGGTTAGATTATACCTGCGTCAAAATTGTTATTAAACACAGAAACCAAACTACTGAACTTTCTCCTTACCAGATAAAATACAGCGTAATTACTGTCAAAAATCATAGGAACTATGGTCTCTGGACTACAAGGTTGAGATCAACCTGGACCAAAATGTCCTTTTAATTCCCAGGGACTCAAAATTGTTAAGGCACACTTTGTCCTGACTCTAAGGAAGAAAGTCATTTTGGTGTCCTAGTCAAAAATGCTCTTGACAGTGATTTAAAACATTGTCACATAAAGGGAAAGCATGAAACAGAGAAAGGCTTTTTTCCTTGCCACTGAGAATGTGAAAGTCTTATGTTCTTTACTATTACTAAATTATTAATGAACAAGGAAGCTCTGTTGATTAAATTATCTGTAAGATAAACTCAATTATTGGAACCATTCATAAGCAACCAAATTAGTTATTTATTTAAATTACATGTTTATTTTTCTTATTTCCTCTAAAAGATATGATAAACAGCAAATAACTACTGATATGTGACTCCTACAAATAACTACTCTCATTTCCAGAAACCAAGGCATTTCAAGCCCAATTTCAGTATGTAGGTAGATGGGAGAAAGAGGGAAGGGAAAGAAAAGAGTGTGGATTTTCCTCCATTCAGCAGCACTTGCCATCCATTCTTAAACCTGCCCTGGAGATACAGTCTCTTGTGGCAGCTGAATTCTATTCTTTTTAGCCACTTAACCAGACTAAAATATGATACTTTGAATTCAAGCCTATATAGATAATTTAACTTCCTATGTTTCTCAAAATACAACTGTTCCCTAGCAAGGATGTCTTTAGTGCAGATAAAATTGATCACTACTTGTTAAAAATGTGTTCAACATTTTAAACCTACCAATGACAATTTGTCCACAACACATGTTTTAAGTAGCAAGGAAATTATTTTGCAGTTGCACATGGGTAAGTTTCTAAGCTAGTTAGCAGCATCATTTTTCTTCTGGATCTTAACCAGCATCTTCATTGGCCAGTGTTTGCATCCTGACACTCACTGATGGGCTGTGTAATATTGAGCTAGTTACTGAAACTGTCTGTGCCTCAGCTTTCTTTTATGTAATATGGACTTATCTATAACACCTACAGGACAGGGTCATTTTGAACATTAAGCAAAATAATGTAAATCATAATTTGTGTTGGTTTTTCCAACATCTTGTGTTTAATCCATCTATTTCTTTTACATTCATTTTATTATTAAATAAAATTTACCTATTGATGGAAGTAAAACATCAGTAAAATGGAAAGGAAACCAACCATATGGGAAAACACATTTGCCAGTGATACTTCAGACAAGGGTTTGATCTCCAAAATCTACAAAGAATTCACACAACTCCACTCCAGGAAGAAAAACAATCCAATTAAAAATTGGGCAAAGGACCTGAACAGACACTTCTCCAACGAGGACATGCAGAGGGCCCAGAGACATAAGAAAGGATGATCAGTATCACTAGCCATCAGAGAGGTGCAAATTAAAACCACAATGAAATACCACTTCACACCAGTCAGAATGGCCATCATAAACAAAGCAACAAACAGTAACTGCTGACTAGGTTGTAGAGAAAAGGGGACCCTAGTGCACCGTTGGTGGGAATGCAGACTGGAGCAGCCACTGTGGAAAATAGTATGGAATTTCCTCAGAAAACTAAAAATGGAACTGCCTTTTTACCTGGCAATTCCACTGCTGGGATTATATCTTAAGAACCCTGAAACACCAATCCAGAAGAACCTACACACCCTAATGTTCACAGCAGCACGATTTACAATAGCCAAGTGCTGGAAGCAACCTAGGTGCCCATCAGTAAGTGTGTGGATCAAAAACTGATGGTACATTTACACAATGGAAGACAACACAGGAAAGAAAGAAGGAGCTCCTGCCCTTCATGACAGCATGGTTGGACCTGGAGAGCATTATGCTAAGTGAAATAAGCCAGGTGGCGAAAGACAACATATGATCTCACCTATAAGTGGACCCTAATCAACAAAACAAGCAAGCAAGCAAAATATAACCATAGATATTGAAATAAAGAACAAACTGACAGTATCCAGAGGGGAGAGAGGAGGGAGATAAAAAGCGAAAGGTCAGGACAGGTCATCAAGGAACATGTATAAAGGACTCATGGACAGAGCCAAAGGGGGGAAGGATTGAGGGTGGGAGGGGCATGAGAACATGGTGGTGGGAAAATGGAAACAACTGTATTGAACAACAATACAAAGTTAAAAAATTAAAACAAAATTAAAATATTAAAATATTTTGGAAGACAATATAAACAAGGAATAAAATAGCATTTATTGAGCAACTAGTATATACTGAGGTATTTACATGTATCATCTGGTTTTAACTGGTAGTTTTATATTTGGCTTTCTTAATTTTCTCTTTTCTTTAACCCTTTATTCCTTTATTCTTCAATGTTCATTTCAACCAATTGCACAACAGAGACCAAATGCTTCAGAGATCTTCACTTATTTAATATTCAGTCAGCTGACTAGATGTAGAGATTTTTATGAAGAATCCACAGTGAGTTGATCTCTTGAAATATTTTAGATAAGAAGGTATACCAAGTCCACATTCAACCCTGGTTTTTCACTTCAGTCTCCTGGTCTCCAAGGTCATCTATAGGATCCAGATAACCACAGTTATTGCCATTCACGCTTATTTCAGTTAACCCTAGAAGAGCTCAAGAAAGCACACGAAGGTGACATTCTTTATTTAGAAGATGACTCTCCATCCTTCTCAAAACCCACACTGTGCATCTTCTCTTTGCTTTCTGTCTAAATTTTAGTCTAATTCTCCAGGCCCTACAAAGCGCATTTTATTAAACACAGAAAACGTAAAGAAAAATAAAGAATGGAGGAAAATAAAAGGGGAGAGGATACAGAAGAGGTGGAGGGAGCAAGGAAAGAAGCAAGTGAGAGTGACCACAAAAGAAAAAACAAAGAGCTGACAGTTGTCTTCAGGGTCTGCACTTGTGAACATTTTTTTCTGAGTAAACCATGAGGCAGGTACACGTGACATGGTCTTTCCCTAGGAAATAAAGAACAACCTCAAGTCCCCTTTAAGTCCCCTTAAAATCCAAGATAAATTACAGATTTTTTTCATGATAGACTGAAACAACATATACTACTATGAGAGTTTAAGGAAAAAACAGTGTCAGACTTTTATGTTCAGCAACATGGCTGACAGTAAGTTATTTACCAGTGAGACTGAGCACCCTGCGCATCAGTTATTTCCTGAGCATTAATTGCGTAGAACAGTAAGGTGATTAAGTGGCATTGTTCCTGTAGAGTTTTGAGCAACAAGGTCAATTGAAATCAATGTCTAAACATATATTTCTAAAGAGAAGGCTGTTTATAGATAGAAGACAGTACATTGCTACTGTCTTCTTTTATTGCTATTCTTCATTTTACCCATGGGGAGGTTATGCATTGCAGGAACCTCTGACCTGTGACTTCCAATACAGCAAGATACAATGAGTAACTGACTTCTTCGTTCATTCAAAAAAAAGTTAAATGAGTGTAGAAAGTACGCGATATATGCTGGGAGCTAAATAAATGCAATTTAACAGACTTTTGTATATTTTAGGGTTCTTTTTACATGCTGTCTAGTTGATTATCAAAATGAACATGTGAGGCCATGATAAAATGCTTTTATTTGCACAGTTAATATGTACCAGTTGTATTAAGAACTTCCATCTTAGAGTAAGTTATGCAGCAGAGACTGGAACTTAGATTCTCTGATTCTGTATTTTATGACCATGGCTTATATTTTTGGCCCTCAGTATCTTAGAAACTGGAAGTGGGGGGAAGACCTCTAAGACTGATTTCTGCTAATTAAATTCAGACACCAGAAGATAATGAATCAGAGAAAAAGTGAAGAAAAGGCTGACATTTTACAGAGACTTGAGGGCTCGCAGGCAAGCAGGATATGATTATAACTTGATCAAAATACTTATCATCTCTAAAAAAAAAATAATGCCTTTCCTAAGGGGCTGTAATCTTTTCAAGGGAGTAGAATACACAGGAGACATGCACAGAAGAACCTCTGTGCTGGGCTGTGAGGGGCCTTCGCCCAGGGATTTGATTTGTCTCCCCTGCCTCTACAAAGATTCTTTGTATGAAATTATCCTTAGTTTATCTTATGTATGTACCACTAACCATTTCATCCAGTCTTTTGTTCCTAATTCCATGCTAAATAAACAGTTATCCATACCATTGTCTTGCCAAGTGCTGGACCCAACATGCTACTCTGTTGTCAGTAAGTAAACTGACAACCTGAGTATACTTTTGCTTCCTACACCTCCCTACAACCCTTGCCTATTGGGAGATTCTGCACCAAGTATATTAGATTTCATTGGCGGTGATGATTCCCACTGGAAATTACTAGGTTGACTTTATAGCTTTTGCCCCAGTCCCGTGAGCTTCCTTTACATGAATCAAACTCCAGGTGACAGATCCATTCTTGAGAGGGTGTTGACAAATTTCTAAGGCTACAAGGCTTAAGGCCAGGCTTAGGAATGTAGCAAATCCCTGTATGTTATGCTACCCATCAGGCTTCCATGGAGGCAGCCGGATGGCCTGACCCAGAAGCAGCTTACACTTCATTGTGCCCTACCTTGAACTTTTGAATCTTGTATTTCCACATAAATTGCCAAATATTTCACCAATGTAAGACATGTACTTCTAATTGCATTATGACTCAGATGTTTTTCTTGCAAAGGAACTAGTTATTTTACATAATCACATCAATTCACAACGTATTCTCTTAAGGGATAGAGAATAATGACAATAAAACAGGTCTAGAACACCTTCTCTGAAATCTATGAAGCCAGATATATTGAGGATTTTAGAATATTCTAGATTTTAGAAAAATAATTAGCAAAAATTCTGTATATTTCATATTTTATGTCAGAGTCCAAGATACATCCTATAATCAAATGCATTACATTTTTTCAGATAAATCTAAAATAAATTGAAGAATTAAAAGTTAAGATGAGACCCATGTAGGCTTAAGTCAAATTTTGATATTAAATAAATTATAAAACAGCTTTCAGTTTTTAGAATGTATGGATTTCAGAATTATGGATAAAAGTTTGTGAACCATTAACAATAATCAATGAGCACTTATTGAGTTCTCATTATATATCCATAGTAATATTGTGAATTAGGTGGTTCCTTATTGTCTTCATGTAAATAATGAGGAATCACCAAAAGGGACATTGAAAAAGATGTGCAAGTTAAATCTTTGAGCTCCCTCCTCACTTTATCTGTTTAGAAGTGGCGAAAAGTATAGATCATGAAGTCAGACAACTGGATTGAAAGCTATCCCCAAAACTTGGGAAAACGTACTTCAAACTCTCTAGTGCTGGTTTACAAAATGTCAGACTAAGGGTCCTTATAATATAGTGTTGTTAAGATGACTAAATATGATCATGTCAGGTGGCATGGCTGAGAATGTGTTCACAAGTGACCCTGAGTGGCCCAGTCTCTGCCCTTGCAGAATTTAAGAAGCCCACAGGGCTCATGCTGCTCCTCATCCCCATCCAAGGCCTCATCCTTTATCTCAAAAGACTAGATGACAAGAGCCACAAAACTCTTCTACCTTCTGTATCTTCTGGTCAACCATTCTTCCCCAGCATCCCCATATCACCACCTATAACACCACTCAATCTCAAGAAAATGCAATAGTACAACTTGGATACGTACTCCCACTTTTGCTATCCGCAGCCAAATAAAATGTGAGACTCTTTCCCAGACCCATCTTATGGCTCTCAAAATGTGTGCTCATCAACAGACTGCCTCAATTTCTTCTCTGAATATCTCCTTCCTGAAATTAAACAGAACTTCAAAAAAAGAATGGACTTCTCAGAATCTTTTCAAGAAGAAGCCATCTTTCATTTGTTTCTCATTTCAATTCACATGGGATCTGGAGGTATGTATAGCTTTTCCTTGTTATTTCCAGACCACTAAGATAAAATAAATAAAATAAAATAAACAATAAAAATAAAACAAAACAAAATAAAATAAATTTATCAGAAAAACCACACATACCTCCTTTCCCCATGTTTACAATCTCTGCACCTGTACCATCACTCTTACTTCTCTCCTGTTATGACAATGATCTTCCAGTTACATATGAACAAGAAGCCATCCCTTCTAGCCAACTCAAAAATCTAAATCAGAATTTTGTCTCAATCACTTCCACTTCACCAGGTTTTTCCTTTCAGTTAGATAATTTATATCAGCATATATACTTGCTGTAATATTTCCAACATTTACCAAAACATCAGGTGGGGGTTGGTTGCTTGTTTCTATAACTTTCTAGCCACTTCCGCAGTCTCTGTTCCATGTCAGCAAAACGCCCCTGGAACAATCCCTAAACGCCGTCCTACATTTTAGTCCCATGCTCTTGGATGTCACCCACAATTTCACAATTTGGCATCACAATTCCATGGAAACTGCCAATGTTATGCACACGGCCAATTGTCCGTCTCATTTTTACCTTGCCTCCCAGCGTCTGACCACATTGATTCCATTCTTGAAACACATTCTTGGCATAAGGCCATGTTCTTCATTTTTTTTCTCCATCATGAAATTCACCTTTTTACAATTTCTTTTTTGCTCTATTGCCTACAGCCAAGCTTTTGACCAATTTGCTCTAATGCTTACTGTTAGGTAATTGGCCCTACAATTTGCTGTAATGCCTACAGATGATGATTTTCTCCTCCAATTTACTTAACTTCCAAGATTAAAATGCTTAGAACTATCACTGACTTAATTTCCCTTTCATCCCACAGTTTATCCATTAGCATATGTAGGAGGTTTATATCTTGAAAATAACGGTTTCTACTACTTGTAAAACATTGCCTGAATTCAAGCCCAAAGAATTCACCTGGATAACTGAGGGAGGATTCTGATAAACCTGTTGCTTTTCGTGCTCCATTTCCCCACAGTTTTGTTTCATGTTTACACAGAGCAGAGAGAGAGATACTTTGAAAATGTATCAGATAGACCATTGAAAGAAGGTGAAGAAGGGATTAGTCAAAAAACACATATGAATGACCCATGGACATGGACAATGGTGTGGGGATGGACTGTGGGAGTAGGGGTGGGCTGGTGGAGGGAGACAAAGGGGGAAATTTAGGAAAATAGTATAGAAAAACAGAAAATAGTATAAACAATAAATATTTACATTAAAAAAGAAAGAAAATGTATCAGATTATGCAATTTCTTTTTAGAAAAGCCCCATAAATTATTTGCAGTTAGCAGACAGCCTTTGAAGGGCATATACGACCTATGAAAGATACCTACACATATCCATTGAATATGTGCCACCCCAAGGCTCTCTATTACGATGATAGTTAAGAAAAATCCAATCCTTTTGCTCATAAATAGCTCACATACTTGTCTACATCCTATAGTTCACTATCCTAATCGAGGTCAATGTTATTAATTCTTAGATTCCTGTAAGAGCATTTTTATGTTTCACTCCCTTTAAGTCATTCCTCACACTAAACCGTAAAAATCCTTGTCCAGTACAAATTGATCATACCATTTTTCTGCTGAAAATCTTCTACCAAGGAGTCCCTGCTAACCTCAGGAAGGTTTTAAAGTCCCTAAGCTGATTAGGAAAAACTCTTAATATTCAGTTTGCCTTTTTTTAAAAGATTTTATTGATTTATTTTTGAAAGAGGGGAATGGAGGCAGAAAGAGAGGGAGAGAAACATCAATGTGCGGATGCCTCCTGTGGGCCACGTACTTGGGGAACTGGCCTGCAACCCAGGCAGGTGCCCTGACCGGGAATCGAACCAGTGGCTCTTTGGTTCACAGGCCTCTGCTCAATGCACTGAGCTATGCCAGCCATGGCTCGGTTTGCCTTTTTATCCTAAACTTTTAAATACCATTCTTTTATGATCCACCCCCATCCCCCAAGAAACATAAAGACAAAACAAAATAACAGCAATAACAACTAAGCCCTTGAAAGTCATCTTGGTTTTAGGGCTCTAATCCTACTTAACTAATTCTAGCCCTTTGATTATTATCTCATACTCTACAGATCTATGATGGTAATAGTAATTTCATCTAAAATACCTCTTATAGCTTGTGAAACTGAACAAAGGAGTCACCAGTAAAATGGAATCAGGAAGCCACGGAGGGAGGGTGTTTGAGCATGTACCACTCACTGAGCTAGTAGACCCCAGCAGAAAGAAAGAATTTCCTTCTGCTCAGCAACAACAAGCTGCCCATTACTTGCAGCCAATAAAAAAATCTGCCACAACCTTCCCCAATTTCCTCCTTAAAAACCTTATCAAAGCTGACTTTTTTGTATCCTTTACTTGCCTATGGTTCCCTATACTTTGCATGTCCCCATTTGCAATTCCTTCTTCCCTACTCTGAATAAACTCCTTTTGGCTAAAAACCTTATTATTTCATTTTTAAAGTCATCACTCTTTTTTTTTCACTTTTTTATCTTGATTAACTCCTGTTTTAAGGTCTCCTCTCAGAATTCTATAGCAGTAGAAAGCCTGTTACATTCCCCATAAGTTGAGTGTTTTACTCTCCTATGTGTAACCACAGTACCCTGAGCGTGGGCTCACGAATCACTTACTGCCACTCACTGGCTTGTGATTGCCATGTCTGCAGCTTCCTTGAGGCCAGGAGCTATGTGTTGCTTCAGCTGTATTTCTAGTACTTAGTATAGTAAAGTGCTTGGAGTAGCATGGGTATTTAATATTTACATAAAGAAGAATAAATAAATGAATGAATGATGAATAGGATAATGGAAATTGGGAAAGCTTTATATATATATAATATACATATATTAACATTTAAATATAATGTTTTAAAAGTTCACCATTGAATGTATTGACCTTTTATTTCTTCTTTATCCTTTTTTCTCTACTTAGTAAGTGTTTAGTGGTTGATTTCTACCTGCTCAGTAGTTGGGTTGGGACTTGGTATGTCCTGAATACTTGTAAGAGAACAGGCAGGCCTTAGATAATTGGGTGGATCTTGGGTAATTCCCCCTTTCAAATCTTGTTCTCTGCCTGCTCTCAGATTTGGGTCAAAGCTTGCCATTAAGCTTGAAACTTAATCCTACCCTAAACCTGACTCTATCATGTAATGGCAAACACTAAATGTAACTAATTGTTTGTATAGATCAGTGTGAATTTTTTTGCCATTTATGAGAAACTGATACATATGTTAGGGATGAAAACTGTATTGAGGGGTTTTCTATTTTACTTTCTAAGAGGAAGAAAATCATTTCTTACACTTTTTAATCACTTCATAAAATGTCTTATAGATAAATTGCAATTTATTGTTACAGTTTCAAAGGATTCATCTTGGCATTCAACACAAGTCAGTTGGAATCGTAAGCAGCCTTGAATACATGAACAAGCAGTACCATTTCTACTTTAATGTATTGTTTTATATAGGAGAATAGTCCTTAGATCAGCTCTTATTACAAGAATATTGCATTATGGTGTTCTGATTTAGCAAGTCACTCTACTTTAAAATATGGTCACATAACTAATTTACACAAATGAAAAGCAAATGTGGAAATGTTGTAATTGTATTCTGGGAGAAAGCACATTCTTCAGTTGTCACTATCTCTAATTTCCCTATCATCCTTTTTTTTCAGATGATTGCTGCTTAATATAGACAAAGGGTTTTTCAATTTGATGTGTCATCATTTTACAATAGTAATATTACAGTTTATTTGTTAAAAAAATATTAGGACTTTCTCTGTTGGGTACTACATTTCAAAAAAACAACACATTTAAATCATTTAAGGGCAAGGAAAATATACGCTTTAAGCTTACTTAGAAAGGCAAAAAAAAAAAAAAGCTTCTTACAAGGAGAGGAAATACTGGGAGTATATAGTAGCCAAATACACTGCTTAACATACTTATCAGTGTGTAGTTCGACCTCTGATTGCCTAAGCTTAGTGAATTATCAAATGGACTGCAGAGATCTGGTGTTTTTTCTGAACACCATCATAAACTCCAGATTTTATTAAATATAGTTAAGCCATAGCCAGATTCAGCTAGCCCCATACATTACTCTATCTGTCTATCTCACAGGAGTGGTGGGAAAGCTAATTAAAATGGCCACAGGGAACTTCTAAATAGGGAGCTGCATGAAATAAAAGTAAAAAATAGCATTTTTAGTTAAACAACGGGAATTACTTGGTATCTTGGTGTTTCTAATGTTTTCCATGAACTCCTCCTACCTCCTCCTTTTAAAAATTATTGAACTTTAACATTATTGGTAAATGTGATGCCGCTTTTTAAGCTAAATTTATAAACTTATTAAATACTCTACAAGCAGTGTTACCAAATAGCAGGTGTAAACCATGATTTAAATTACTCTTAAAATGTAATTTCACATTAGACTATATGAAAACTCAGCTTCCACAGGTGTTTGAGTTGAAAGCTTCCACTTACCAGTCTCACTCTAACTGCAATCAAATTAATACAATTTACTTTGATTTATGGGCAAAATGCTAATTTTTATTTGACCGCCCTTCTGAGAATTATATAAAGGCACACTTTACTTTTAATTCTTTACCACTCAAATATGTGGTGTGGGTGAAGAAGATCCCAAACATCCCGGAGACAACTGACATCCACGAAGTTGGCCACTTCATACCACCCTAACCCTTTAAAGCCCTGTGTCTGAACACGACCTGCATTCACCTACACGGAGGGTATCTCTTAGACTTTGAACCCAGTTTTATATCAGCTGTGAACATTATCCCATCACATCATCACGCTACTCTTTGCCAGTGTCCCTTCCTTCACTCCCCTTTCAAACATAACATGGCTAATACTCATTTGTGTCCAATATTTGATTCAAAGATACACCATCTTAGGAATTCTCTTGTAATTATCTGAAATTAATTTAGCAATGGACCTTCTACTGAAAAAAAAAAAAAAAGGGAGGTATTGGCAGCTATAACTGATAACAGGCCTTGAACGTGAAGATAAATTTGAAGGCCAATAATTTGGACTTCCAGCCGTTACGCATCTGCCCAGAGTCTTCCTGCACTGCGCCCCTTGGATTATCACTTATATTGTTCTGACAGAGGAGGCAGTTTCCTTACACTCTCCCCAGTCTAATAAGTCTCCTCCTTTGGTTTCCACAGCTTTTAATTTTCCCTACTGTCTTTTGTGTTCATATGTCTCACCCGCACGCTAGCCAACAAGCTTCTTAAGAAAGGACTAGCTTTCTTCTCTTTATCCCTATAATGAAGCCAAACACTCAGTACCTAGCCAGTGGATATTGAACAAATAAATGAAAGGATAGCCTCATACAGGTGGCTTAGCTGGATGGAGCATCGTCCTGTACACCAAAACATTGCGGGTCATTTACCTGTCAGAGCACGTGCCTAGGTTGTAGGTTCAGTCTGTGATCAATATTTCTCTGACATTGATCTCTCTCTCACCCCACTTCCCCTCTCTCTAAAAAAGTCAATAAATATATCTCTGGGTGAGTATTAAAAAAGAAGTGAAAGAATAAATTAATAAATTGTGGCAAACCAATAGAATAGCATCATGCATGTTTTTATAGACTATTTGCCACAGGAATCTTTCTTTCCTCAGTAGATAGATGAATATAGTTGTTACTATGAAAACTGATAATCATCACACCGCTTTGAACAATGCATGGACTGAGCTCAAACAACTTTAGTCAATGTGATAAGAGACTATAACCATTTCATATAAATATATACAGAAGAAAATAAAAACATTTTTATCTAAATCCCAAATAACAAGGAATGACTGGAATACAATGATCTTGTATCTTAAAAATTATGACCATGAAAAAATAGGTCTTTCCATTCTAATGAAAAATAACTGGAAAAATATATAGGCCAAATCCCAGGAAGAAATACATTATCCTGCAGGCTGCTGATGCATATCCTACAAAGTTAACTGCTGTAAAGTTGTTCAATAAAACCAATCTTTTAAAATAGATAATATCTAGTTGTAGAGGAAGAATTTATCTCTCAGATCTGGATTACTGAGTTCATTGGTAATTAAATCTTACCAAGAAAATCTCACAAAGATTTGGTATCTGCTTGCTTGCTGTGTGATGCTCATTAGGAAAGAGGAATGTTTACATGTATGTCATGTTCCATGTCAGTAAACATGGGAACATGAGAACAATCTCAGACAGGGATAAGGAAATCATTGTTTAGTTAGGAGAAAATAGAACTTATATATACTAAGTAAATTTACTTTTACATTATATTTAGAATACACCCTGAAATACTGCTTTACATGTGTAAAATATAATCCCTGCATGAAAATCTTGAGAACTGATTTTCTAATTACTACATGTTGGTTCCAGACTAATAAATACTCTGGATAGTGAAGCTTCAGGGTTGGACCAAAGCACATCTGCATTTTAGTAAGTGTTTTGTTTTAAGCTTTAGTTCATCGTTAGTTTATGTTTGTTTTGGCAGCTAAGGTCATTGGTAAATCCTGACAAGAGCCTGGTAAAAATCATACATGAACTTAAAGAACTTAAGTAGCTTCACCTGCCACTCTCAGCACTATTTGAATGCCCCCAAAATTGTTTCTGAACAGTAGTTTGGGCTCTTTTCCAAATCATGGCTAAATGATTTCTCCTTAATCTGGGTGTAGGTTTTTGAGGACATAATGATAATTAAATAACCTGGAAATTTGTTGTTTTGGTCCAAGCCCGTAGCTTGCCGTATTACCACTTGTTAAGATCTGGATAGAAATTTGTTAATCAAAGTCTATAGGTACGTACATGCAAGAATCTTGTGTATTTTGACAAATATTCAAAAAATACATCAATCCTTGTTAGAAAATATATTTTCCTGTAAATATTTCCCTTTTTACAATCAGTTCTCTGCATTGATATTTTCTATTCCTATCCTTTGATCTTATCTCTTAATAAGAAGGATTTTTTTTCTTGCTACATGTTTTCTTTTTTAAAGTACAGCCCCTGCCTTATACATAATATTCCTTCATGATGCTTTCTAATCTCAAGCAATTAGTGTATTTTCTCTCATATTTGCTACTGAAAATTGTCTTCCGAGAGTGATTCTTTGTTAATATTTATCATAGTTTGAAATATTTGTCCCAACATAATTTTTCATAGAATATATTGTATTGGATCATAAATCAAAACTTGAAATAACTCATTAAAATATGCTGCCACTAATTAGGACTTTCATCTATCTGTTACATTTAGAATTTAAATCCCTAAGAAGTATAATATAAAATCAGTACTTAATTTGCTAAAATTCTGTTCACAAGTAATTATCATCATGTGTTTTCTCATAAAAATAAGTAATTGCAGCAACTGGGCCACTGACTGAAATGTTCATCCAAATTACCAGTGAGCCCGCATGTCTCCAGAAGCTTCCCAATCCTCTTGGCAGGGTCAGGTGCTCCTCCTCTGTCAAACTCTGATTCCCTGTTGTGGTCCTTGTCACTCTGTATTATAATTGCTTTTTAAATTCTCTCTATCTCCCAGTAGACTGAAGCTCTTAATAAGAAGAAATTATGCTCATGTTAAATCCCTAGTGTCTAATACCGGTGTTATAGTTTCTGTTTAATAAGTATGTTTGCATGAAAATATTAATATCAATGGAATGGTCAATTAAGAAAATATGTAATAAATCACATGCGCACACTCTGCAGTCTACTAGTACTAATCATTTGCACTTTTTGAAAAATGTTATAATTGAGTCAACTTCTATCAGGAAAAATATAGCTGTTTTCATCTAATCGAGTAAGTAACATTCTTCCTTCACTGAAAGTGCTTTCTTTCATTGAACACTGAATCCTGCCATGTGTGATTGTCATCAAAACAGTTAATGTCAGAAAAAATAAAGACAATAATATTTACTCTCCACATGTTTAGAATATTAATTAAATATAATAAATATGTAAGAGTGTGTGGTGCACAGTATCATTTAACCAAATAGAGGTCCTTTGTTTATCTTTTGGGTTGTATAGTTTGTGTATTTGTGTGTATGTGTGCGCACGTGCATGTGTATTTTTACTTCAAATAAAAGACAAATAACTGACAAGTTTTCTTTAATAAGAAATACCATTCTTTGGTCTTTGGTCTTAAAAAAAATAAACAGTTTTACAGTGAAAGACTCCTGTCTTCAGTTTTATCTTATCTACTCTAAGTTGATATTGAAGTTGATAGAAAAAGTTTAAGGAACAATGTTAATCGAAACCAAAGTAGAAAAAAGAGGCATTTCCAAAATCTTGGGGCAGTAATTCTGTTTTGGTGGCAATTCTGTCCCTTCTTGTCCCACTTAACCTCATGAGGAAGAAACTATTAAGTTGACCACAAAATCCACATGGTTTTTTTTCTGCAAAATAAAAGACATATTTTTCACTTTCACCAATAACTTTATTGATTTGGATATTTTGGGTATGGCAGCTCTCTCCTGTGTGGTATAACATTGATTGTTCTCAATTAATGTCTCCATTTGATCACTGTTAATTTCATCTGGTCTACCCAACCAGGGAGCGTTGTCCAGCGAGATATTCCCAGCACAAAACTTCATAAACCACCTTTCACATGCTCAGTCAGTCATACCACTTTCCCTATACACTCTACAAATATGTAGATTTTGCATTTTAGTTGAGTTTTTACCTTTCTTGACATAATAAAGCATAATATGCAGAAAATGTTGCTTGTTTTCATCCATAGTCAGTATTAAAATGACTACATGGAAATTCACCAGTTTTGATGAGTTTTTTTAAATGTACACTGATATGGCTGATATGACAGCTGTCACAATATAATCTAACAAAATTGTTTTGAATGAAGTTGAAGACAACTAAGCACTACTAGAGAAATCTTATGGGGGGAGAAAACCATTTTGGCCAACCCAATAGAAAATGTTTCCCAACAATAAAGCTTTGACTTGGCTCCTGAAAGTAAACTATTTGGATTAATTAAGCTGGCATTGGTAAACTTTTTTCACAAGTCATGATTTCTCGAAGATTCTGAAAGAGTAACTATATATATTTATTATAATATATATTATATATAATAGGTCTTAGAAAATGTTATGCCAAAAGGCAATCTACAAATAAAAATATTTTCTAACATTAAAGCTTTATAATTCAGTAGAAAAGTAATTATCAGAAATGTTTTCATCTCAGGTATAACTGGGGTCTGATATTTGGGGAAATGAGGCCAACCACAGGAGTAGAGAGTCAGTATTATTGTGATTTTTAGGTCTATTTTAAAGACTTTCCTGTCCTGAAATAGCTCCCACACTGGTACTTGAAACCACAATTAGATATCTTGAGCCCTAAAGTTTTAGTTCTTCACATAGGGAACTATTACATTGAAATTGTCTTACAGGGTATAACACCATAGGAAGCATCAGCTAACACCTGATCAGGGATTGCTTCCCAATCTGGCAGACAGCTAATTAAGTGAAACAGTTCCTATGGGGAAGTATTTTGAAGATGGGGTAGCCATAAGGGGGAGAGGAATACTGACTGAGAAGAGGGATGCTAAAGAAATTTGGTCATATTGAAATTTATTCTAGGGATCCATATATTGGAAATCAACTCCGCTTTCTTTTCCACTCAATGTAGTGATTTTTAACCAGGAATATATGTCAGAATTATTTGGGATAGGGAGTTTATTAAAACCATGTACTGCCCTGGCTGGTGTAGCTCAGTGGATTGAGCATGGGCTGTGAACCAAAGGGCCACCAGTTCGATTCCTAGTCAGGGCACATGCCCGAGTTGCGAGCCAGGTCCCCAGTAGGGGCTACGTGAGAGGCAGCCACACATTCATGTTCTGTCTCTTTCTTTCTCCCTTCCCCTCAGTCTAAAAACAAATAAATAAAATCTTTAAAAACAAACAAACAAACAAAACCCCATGTACTAAGTCCCAGTATTAACTGAATACATCAGAATTTCTGGTGGATAAATGAGGTCTGCATGTTTAAAATCTCTCTAAATAATTCTGTTCCATACACCATTGCCATAAATGGCTAACAAGTTAACTACATGGGGATCAATTCTGCTCAACCAATATTCATTGGAAAAAGACTACATAGAAAGGACAGTGTTTAGGTAATGTGCATGTGACAGATGGACTAGACAAGAATCTTATTTTCAAGGGGATTATAATTTACCAAGAATAATACATCATGAGCGTTGCAAATGCAAAAGATAATCTATTGTTCCAAAATACTGCAAATGAAATGTAGAGGAGTAGATTACTTTCGAAGGAAATATTAAGAAAAAGCTTTCTGGAGCACATGTTCTGGTCCCTTGCTCATTCCCCCTACCTTCCCCTGGTCTCTCACAAAGGACTTTGTTGGCAGTCTATCCCTCAGTCTTAGTCTCCTTTGTGTCCCTAAGCCATGGTAGGCTTAAAACTGTTAGCAGCCTCAGCAAAAATGGAAGGGGGGATTTGGTAACATCGGTGCCACCCTGGATTCTAACAATTACCCCTTATACTTTGCTCCAGAAGAGAGTGCCCATGCATTCAACCCCAGGACATGGAGTGTCTAATACAGTGCTCACCCCACTGCCACACCAGCACATTTATTTTGTGAATTCACAGAAGATTCATGACCATGTAAAGTAGAATAATGACTCTGAAAGATAGAAATGAATGAAACCTCATCCTTATCCTCAAGGAACATGTAAACTATTCACAATGGGATCTGGGTTTTAGGGTTCTGAGGCCATGCTGTTCCTTTGCTTCTCTCACTTAATTTTAGGAATGAGTTTCCGTGGTATCAGCCCAGACACCTGTCTCAATCCTCACTCATCCTCCATATGTTCTCCAAGGACTGACCACCTGTTTCTGAATTCCACGGTTTTAAGTTCTGCCTTACTTTGGAATTATTCACAGAGACCTCTATGCAGTCCCCACAAATACGTACCTCCTCAGTACAGGGAATGAGAGAAGGTCAGCGGAGTGGACAAGGACATGAGGCATAACCAGTGAATTGTAAGTCAGTATTTTAGTTTGCAATACAGCTAAAATTCTAGCGGAATATCTTTGGAGAAAATTAATTTAACTACGAACAAAGACTAGTAGACAGAGACAGAAAAGTACCCTTTCTTTTTCATGTACCACTCCTACGTCCCCCCAAATCTCTACAGCACACTACAATCGCATCTGTTTGGCCACCCAGCCTCTATTCCATATTTGCAAGCATTTTGCAAGCCAGCACCAGTGTTTAATCTTGGGATAATGCCTTCTTAATGTGCTAACCCCAAGAGTATTTTGCAGAGCCTAAATGTGAATTACTGTTTGTAAAAAGGAGATTTGGCTGCTTCAAATCATGTCTGTCTGTGACTGAAGACATGACAGGCTTTGGAATAGAAGGTCATGTCTGTGCAATCAAAGCCCAGAAGGGTAATTATAACACAGCAGAAGGGAGAAGTGTATCATAATTAATGAGAAACGGCCACCATTAGTAAAATACAATTTTGAAAATTATTTTACATTTTCCCAGTAGCACAGGGTGGCAGTGAGAAACTTGAAAAGTTGAAATGTCTTTTGATAACTTTTGTACCTAACTTTTATTAACAGTAAGAAGGAAATAAAATGATGCTCATCCTATAAGGTATTAATAATATTCCCTTATATTTAGTTGTTTATTAACGTACTACTTAAAACAGTATTTTTATATACATTGACTGTATTAAGAATCACAACAGTATGTTGAAGCAGGCACAAAGATTATTACTTAATATATATAATGTATACATATAATGCATATATGTACATATATGTATGTATATATATTCCTTTGCATATTATATACGTAATTTTTTGGTCCATAGACCTGAAAGGATTAGGGGTAAGTCTTGTTTTACTTGCAGTTAAGCCTTAATCCAAGTCATGAACATCCATATCTCAAGACCCTTTCTTCTACGCTTTCATTAAAGCAGGCTCCCTTCAGGATAACCAGTTGAATTCAGCAATTCCACTCTCCAAAACCCACACTTCACACTCTGCAGACAGTGAAAGGTTTTCCTTCTCACAGAAGCCCCAGCAAATGCTTCTTTTGATTAATTTTCTTCTGAATATGCTATTTGCCCTACTCTGAATCAAATGTTGTGGCAACACCAGATGGATAGTCCAATTGTTTTAAGTCAGTGTGGCTGGTGTTGGAGAGAATTCTACCCAAACATGAGAAGTACAAGGAATGGTTTCTCAAAGGAAATTTGGAAGATTATTTCTAGCAGGAGAGAGAATGGATATTGAGAAACAGCACAAATGCGTATACTAGGACATCTAAGCCTCCACCCACAAAAAATGTAGTGTTACTTGCTAAAGTGAAATCATGTGTTTGTATATACACCCTTCTTGTTTTAAGTATAAAGCATAAGACAAATACTAATCATACTGTTTAGTTATATGCAGGTTTGTGTTAACTCCCTCAGATGTGTGAATGGCTAGGGTCTTTGACCCTAGTTTGTCAGGCAACTTTTACTAAAAGTCAATGAGAATTTTCTCCAAGCAAAGTTTCTCACAGATCTGTTTCATTAGACCAGAAAAATAAGAAAATGTTTGCAATACCCCTAACTGACAAGGTACTTCAGTGTTTAGTGAAGAGTAGACTGTTTTCTGAAAAAAAAAAAAAAATCCTCCTAATCCCACTTGATGTTAGGTTTCTTTCTAGATTCTATTTGCTAGCTTTCTATCTGTTAGCTTCACTCACGCCCTAATGAAGACTTCTTTGCTCATTTCCCACACCTTGTATGATTAGCGACCTCCTTCTGTGTTCCCAAGAAGCCCATTCATACCCTACCTATCTTAATGTGTTTTAAGTGTCTCTATTTCTTGGCAGTCATAACCACTATCAGCATTAAAACCAATCAGAGACCATGTTCTTAAGTATAATTACCATCAATATTTCTTTTTCTGTAATTTCTCATAGTAATTAGGGATTGTTCTGATCCAATCATGCTTTCTTAAGAAGACAAGGACTAGTAGGGGAGGAGCAAAAAATAAGTCAGCAGTCTCCTGTTCATGCCAGGAATTATGCTTGTTGACCTATGTGATCTACTAACAAACCCCTCCATCCTCCCTACCCACACTTTTTACCCTTTTCCCTCTTCACACATACAGCGCACCAATAATTCATTCCCAATACATGAACTATCTGACTAGAAAATCAAACATCAAAACTAAAATCAAAGGTGGATAATTTGCTAAAGAGGTCTCAAGTGTTCTTACAACAAAACAAATCAAAACAAAACAAAACAAAACAGAAAGGTAACTCTTATCTTGATCATGGCAACCATTTCACAATATACACATATATTAAAACATCACATTATGCACCTTATATATCTATACTTTGCTGTCAATTTTACCTCAGTAAAGGTGAGGGGAAAAAATGGAATTTGACTATTTCCAATACTTTATTTTTCACATACAATATGAAGAAGTTAGATAAGATAATCACTGAAGTACCATTGAAATTCAATCATTCTATAACAGAGTTAGAAAGACTTAATGATAATGATTTAGGAAGGAGTGAACGTTGATTATATTCTAAATTGTGCTAAGTGTTTGCATTCCAGGATATTGTAAATCAAACTCACTGTAAAATCACAAATGGAGACATAAATAGATTTGCCTACTTTACCTAAATATTTCATATTCATTTCCCTTCTGAGGGAATAATTTTAGAAAAATCACACCCCAGTATACAATACTTATAATGGATGAATGACTATATTTAAATTATATGTAACAGACTTTTCTTAGAAAAATGTATTTCTTCATTTTAACACCTTCATAATATACCTGCAAGTTAAAAATTATTTACCTTTTTTTTTTCATAGTGGAAGACTACATTAATTCCCAAAATAAATTCTTTTTAAGTTTTGTAACCATCAAAATTTCCTGGTGGATTTGAGATTTATCCATATGTCCTTCTTAAGTTCCACGTGTCATTCATTTTGAACCACTTTTATGTCTTAAAAATACCTTGTTCTTTTGCCTCCCTATGAAAACCTTTGTATGTATTGTTCTGTCCATGAAAATATTCTGCCTCTCCATCCATTTGTCTATTTCATTCCTTTTCAACGTATAGGTTTACCGTAGTGCCTTTTTCTTCTAGGATTCTTCTAAAGAACCCTTTTTATGGATATCTCTCAGAAATTTGTATAGCACCTTCTTCTCTCAACATTTTGCATTGGGTGGCTTATTTATTCATGTTTACCCTACTTGCCTTAATTTCAAAAGCTATAACACAGTTTTTGTATCACAGACTTTAGCACGGTCTTCATTGGTACTTCAATGGCATGTCCTAGATATCTGTCACATGTGTAAATAAATAAAAAAATGCCATTGATTAAATACTAATTAACTAATCAAATTAAATAATTGATTTATTCTTGATTATTAGACTGCGACTGAAATGCACTATAAAATCTATATAAAAATCTAAAAAATATTAACATTTTCATTGTTGATACTTTAGAATCATGGTATAGTATGAGAATATAAGACAGTTCTTCTCTATAGTTCATGTAACTTCTCTTTTTCTTTCAAATAAAATATGGTTTGCACTTTCCATTTGTGTGATTAAGTCCAGTTTTGCAAGCTACTTTAACATAGTATAGAATAATGTTTTTATTATGACTTCTAAATTTTTAGACTTTCAAACCCTGACTGCAAAATTTACCTTCATGAGGTAAATTTTGTCCCATTTGGGCCTAGAAATATCAAGCCTGTTGTTATTACATTTTCTGGTCATTAGTAACAAATAATATTCTATATTCAATTCATCTAGAATATTATAATGAAATAAATACTGTTGACACTTCAAATATGTGGGGTTAGGACCACCAATCCACACACAGTTGAAAATCCATATATAAGTTTTTTTCAAAGTATATTAAATTTATTAGAGTGACCGACATTGGTTAATAAAATTATGTAGGTTGTAAGTATACAATTTGATAATTTATCTCTTTATACTGCATCGTGTGTTCATCACCCAAAGTCAAATCTCCTTCTATCACCGTATATTTGACTCCATTTACCCTTCACTACCTTCCCCACAAACGCTTTGCTTCTGGTAACTGCCATACGGTTGTCTGCATCTATGAGTGTTTGTTTGTCTTGTTTATTCCAGAGCCCTCTGCATCCGTGGAGTCCCAATGAGGGATGGAAAATACTGTTTTTGATCTGTGATTGGTTAAATCCATGGATTTAAAATCCAGAGATAATGGAGGACTGAATGTATATTTACAGAAAAAAATCCAAGAGTAAGCAAACCTGCACAGTTTAAAATTGTGGTCTTCAAGAGTCAACTGTACATAACTCATAATATAATCTATGACATTTACCTCTAAGTTATTATTTAATGCCTTGGGTTTATTCACAAATATACCCCATTTTTTACAAAGGGTTACAGTTGCCATGCACTAAAATGGCTACAACTTCATTCTCAAAAAAAAAAAAAAGAAAAAAAGAAAAGAAAATCTGATTTTTCTGACCCTGCATTAAAATTAACATGGAAAATTGTTACTGTCAAAAGGTTTAAGATAGATATGAAAATTTTTAAATTTTTTATTGTTCAATTACAGTTGTCCCCATTTTTCCCCCATTAGTCTCCTTTCCCATGCCCATTCTCACTCCCACATTCAATCCTCCCCTCACCCTCGTTGCCCTTGGCCATGGTCCTTTATACATGTTCTTGGATTTGACCCTTCCCCTTCTGTCTCCCATTATCCCCCTACCCTCTCCTCTCTGGTCACTGTCAGTCTGTTCTTTATTTAATGGAGTGTCAGTAAATGCATAGAACCTCAGACAAAACTGTAGCTTAGAATTAGACTTCCCATGTTTAATGAAGGTTCCTTGTATGAAAAAATTGAGGAAACTAGGTAAAAAAAAATGGAGAAAGAGATGAAAATGTTTGTATGCTAATTGAATAAATGGGTATCTAAATTAATGAAATTTCATTAAAATACTATAATATTTCATCTTTCATTACACCTAGTTTTTAAACTACTTAAAAACCTTCAAAAATATGAACTCATTAACCTTTATACTTAGTTCGTTAATAATGAAATAACAAACATACTTAATTATGGTATTCTCGGTCATTTGTTCATTCAACAAATGTATTTTGAGTACTTCCTCTGCCAAACATGGTTTTAAGTGCTAGAGGTAGATTACGGAGCGAAATGGACAAACCTGCTGCATCTACTTATTCTTTTAAGTACTGACTTTATCAATTAGAAGACATTTTTAGTGTATGGATTTTCTTATAATTTTTACATTAAAATAGCTTTAAAATAAAAAATCTGTCTACTTTGAGAAAAGCTAATGCTATATAGTATATATTACAATAATGTTTCAATATAGTATATAATATATCACATATTATAAATTATATATAATATATACTGTATATGTGTAATGAAAGTGGATTCTTGCTTATTTTAATGCTTTGGTAATATTTTGTGAAAACAAATGGGGCAGCCCACACTAAATTATATTTCTATTGCCCTCACCATAGCATGCAGAGATTTCAAAGAAGTAGGGCATTAATTAATATCAGATGTATTTTCTCTTTCTTTAATAAATTATATTAAATGTATAAAAATAAAAGCTCTCCCCCAAACCTGGATGGTTTATAATTTTTTTAAGTAGAATCAAAAATATTTTTAAATCAATGTCAATTCTTAAATTTTTATTATTTCATTCAAAAATTTTTCTTTTACTTAGAAAATTATTTATATTAAATTTTATTTTGAAAATAGTCTGCTAATATGCTTTAACTCTCTAAAATGTCTCTATGAAAAAAATTTCTCTGAAACAGTAGGCAAGAAATTTAAAAATATAGGAAGAAGTAAACCATTTAAATAAGCACAATAATTCAGTCCTTTAAGTAGCATTTTAATTTAATTTTTTTTTCATTTTAGACAATTTAGTGCATAAACCATTAGCCTGTTGTTTGTTTGTTTGTTTTACCAGAAATGAAGCATTGCAAAATAATTTCTTAGATTGCCATTTTAGAGTAAAACACTCAATCTGATGCAACGGTTTTGGAATCAATAGCAAGAAGAATCATGAAAAAGCAATCTTTTTTTTTTTTTTCATTTAGTTCTTCCCAAATCACAATTTGTTGGAGAAATAGCTTACATATATTAGACCAAACTAATTTCCATCAGACATCCACTAAAAATCTCTTTCAAACTATGTCATTTGCATCACTTCTGTGTTTTAGAAAATTTCCTGTGAAGATTCAATGGTCCATTGCTAGAGAAATCCTCCCTTCCCAAAACTCATTCAGATCTTATAATATCTGAGTTGGTGTCAGAGGAAGAGGAATAATTTCTTATTCTCATACAATTTCTATGCTGACAACTGGTTGAATCAGAGAATAAGACATGAGTACACTCTATTTTCATGTATTCACAATTTTAGAACTCAACAATTAGCATTGAAATAGATTGTTCAGTATTTATGAAGTAAGCTTGAAATTCAATTTCTAAAAAATGTGTTAATAAATAGAAACGATTGTATGCTAAAGTATACTTATCAATATTTAAGAGCATGCCAACTGAGCTATATCTGAACTAGGCTTACTTGAAAATCTTCTAATCATCCTTGCCCCTTCATTCATTCTCACATTTGCTTATTCCTAACATAGACTAGATAACAATTTCCAACCACTCACATCCCCGGCTTCCTTTAAAACTGCTTCAAGACATTTTCTCCAGTAAATCTGGTGAACTCTAAATTCATTCTGATCACAGTTGTTCTGTGTTTCCACAGGGCTTTATGTGACAGTCAGCAAGAGGTTATCCCAAGTTTATTTTAATGATCTCTGTTTATTTAATCATCTCTGAAGTTCTAACTATATAATAAATTCATGAATGTCAGGAAGTGTCTTTCAATTGCATTATTTATCTTGTTATGCCCAGTACAGAACTGTATAAACACCAAGAAGATAGTGAATGATTGCTAAATAAACATTTATTAAATTGTTAAACATTCCCTTTATAAAAGAATATAATGAGAACACAAGATGCCTAAAACTTTTTTTTTAATTGAGATGATCTCTGACCCCCGGAACAGAATGAGGGAAGAAAAAGTAAAATCAAACAGGTGTCAGGAAAGTCTGACTTCTGTAGAGCACAACATACTTAGGAGGATGTTGTCTCTATTTTGCTATGTCTTGCTAGGCTGACTCAACTAATATCAGGAGCAGGCACTAATAGGAGGGATGGAGGAGGGAGTAGACTGGAGTCTTCTCTGATGCCACACATGTAAATTCCTGGAACCGAGGAATCCTTCCATCAGTGGAGCATAACTGCTGGCTACCAAATGGCTCAAGATATCCTTCCAACTTTAGGAGATAAATTGCTTCTGCCCACACCTTATGCTAACATATAGGGAAAGATGGTTTATTTACCTTGCTCTCCCAACTGTCTTCTGGGGGCTCTAATCAAAAACTGGAATTATTTCTCTATCATACAACTGAAAGACCTACTCCTTCTCTTATCCCAGACGAGAACCAAGAACCTCCCCTTGCTTCGCAGGAAGAGACTCAGCTATGAAATCCATTTATTGTGCTTCATGAATGATAACTTCCTAATCCCTGCACAAAGAAGCCCATGAAACATCCCATCATGTGAGGTTAGGTCAAGTATGAATGTACTAGTCTAAGTAGAAAATGAAAATGTGCTGTATGTTTAAGGGCCTCAGTGACCTGAATAATATGATCAAGTTAAAAAATTGCCATAGGTGTTTTCTCTAAGATTTAATAGAAGAGAATTTTAAGAGCAAAAATGTTCTTTATTTGAAATTCTTAAACCAAATTAAGAATCTATTGCAAAGAAATTATCTGGGAAGTATACATATTATATAAATATATGTATTTACTATATATATATACACATATCAGTGATTTTCAACCTTTTTCTTTTTTTGTTATTGAAATTTTGTACCATTTATTGTTTAAGGATAAATTCATAGAGGTTTAATTTCTATATCAAAAAGGTAAACTTGTTTTTAAGATTTTTTCTTTTAAATTATATTGTATTGATTATACAGTTGTTCCAATTTTTCCCCTTTGCCCTGCCACCAAGCACCCCCCACTCCCCTAGGCAATCCCCCCACCATTGTTCATGTCCATGGGTCACATGTAAAGTTTTTGGGCTACTCCATTTCCTATACTGTACTTTGTGGCAGACCCTTCTGTGTGGCCCAGGCCCAGCTCCCTCTCTGAGATGCACAGGACCCACGCCCACAGATAGGTTCTCTCATGGGTAATCAGATTTGCAATATACCTAGGCTGTTTTGAGGCTTGCTTTTTACTAAAACTCCCTCACCCTGCAAGTGCTAAACCTTTCAGGGACCAGTATAACTGGCTCAACCACTTTTGCCTATTCATTTACTAATATCCTTCTTCTGTGATGTGATGAGGGGCGTTGGCTCCTTTGTTGTAACCTGGGGCATAGTGAGTGAGGACCATCTTGTAATGGGAGGAGATATAAAATAAAGGCCTGTCATGGCTGAGGCTGTGGTTTTTGCTCCCCTTGAGAGAAAAGCCATGCTGTCGTCCTTTTTCCTCCACTGGACTCGGTAGTCCATGTGTATGTTTTATTTCATCCATAATGATGCGGACACTGCTGGCCGGTGTCCACATCATACTTTATATCCCAATGGCTATTTTGTGACTACCAATTTGTACTTCTTAATCCCTCACCTCTTCATCCATTCTTCCAAACCCCTCTCCCATCTAGCAACATCAAAATATTCTCAATATCCATGATTCTGTCTCTGTTCTTCTTGCTTGCTCAGTTTGTTTTTTAGATAAAATCATTGATAGGTATGTGTTTATTTACATTTTATTCCTCATAGTTTTGATCTTCTTTTTCTTAAATAAGTCCCCTTAACATATCATATAATAATGGTTTGGTGAGGATGAATTCCTTTAGTTCTTTTCTTGTCTGGGAAGCTCTTTATCTGTCCTTTGATTCTAACTGATAGCTTTACTGGGTAGAGATATCTTGGCTGTCAGTCCCTGCTTTTCATGACTTTGAATATTTCTCGTCAATCCCTTTTAGTCTACAAAGTTTCTTTTGAGGCATCAGTTAACAGTCTTATGAGAACTCCCCCTGTAGGTAATTAACTTCTTTTCTCTTGCTGCTTTTAAGATTCTCTCTTTATCTTTAACTTTCAGTATTTTAATTATGATGTGTCTTGGAATGGCCTCTTTTCATCCATCTTGTTTGGAATTCTCTGTGCTTCCTGGACTTTCATGTCTATTTCTTTTACCAAACTAGGGAAGTTTTCTTTCATTATTTTTTCAACTAGATTTCCAACTTCTTGCTCTTTCTCTTCTCTTTCTGGCATCCCTATGATGCAAATGTTGGACCTCTTGCAGTTGGCCCAGAGGCTGCTTATACTATCCTTGTTTGAGGAGATTCTTTTTCCTTCTTCTTCTAATTGGTTGTGTTTTGCTTCCTTATATTCTAAATCATTAATTTGATTCTTGGCTTCATCCATTCTACTGTTAATTCCCTGTAATTGTTCTTTATTTCTATTAGTATATCCTTCATTTCTTTTTTAATCATTTTTATTACTGTTTTATTACAGTTGTCACAAGTTTTACCCTCCTCCACCCATCCTAACCCCCACTTACACAGTTAATTTCCATAGTGTTGTCCATGTCTGTGGGTCATTCATACATATTCATTGTCTATTCTCTTCTTCTGTCCACCATTGTTATCATCTTCCTCCCCTCTGCCTGGGTCTTTTTTATGCTGTTGAGGTCCTCACTACATTTCTTGAGCGTCCTTATAAATAGTCTTTTGAATTATGCATCTGATAAATTGCTTACCTCCATTTTGTTTAGTTCTTTTTCTGCAGTTTTGATCTGTTATTTCATTTGAGTCATGTTTCTTTGTCTTCTCATTTTGGCACCCTCCCTGTGTTTGTTTTTATGTGTTAGGTAGAGATGCTATGACTCCCTGTCTTGGTAACATGGTCTAATACAATAGGTGTCCTGTAGTGTCCAGTGGCACAACCTCCCCCATCACCCAAACTGGGTAGTAGAGATGTGCCCTCCATGTGGGCTAAGTACACCTCCTCTTGTAGTTGAGCCTTGATTGATGTTAGCAGGTCAATGGGAGAGATTTAGCCAGGCCAGTCAGCTATAAGGACTGGCTATGACCATTGCCCACAAACCCCTCTCCCTCCATGGAGGTTCATCTGTGCAGGGGCAGGGTGGTGGTGCTCCGGTGTTGTCTATAGCTATCCACTGAGTGTGAAGGTTCTGGGGTTTCCTCAGTGGTGTAGGCCAGGGTCAGCCACTACCTGTGATTCATCCAGGGCCACTCAGCATGATCTATAAAGCAATCTGCAGATGGCCGCTACTTGTGGTGGGCTTGGAATTTCCCGGGTGAAGCCAAACTGTGATCCAAAGCTGCCTGCTGCTAGTGCCAGGCCTAGGGCTACATAGCCAGTGTTACAGGGGCTAGTGAACACCAAGGCTGGTTGTTGCTTGTTTGTGAGGATTTAGGAAGATGTTAACCCTGAGCTGAGACCAGTAATTCATATGGAAAAGCCACTGTTAACAGCTTATGAGGGCTATAAATTGGGTGGGGCAGAGCCTCAAGGATTCCCCAGATTCCCCAGGGTGGGGCAAACCATGTGAGCCAGTTTGATAGAGTATCAGATATGGCTCCCACCTGCCGGCTCTGTGGCTCTATGGCTCATAACTCTGTGGTGGGGGGAGGGCTCAGGAAAGGAAAAATAGCCTCTGCCTACCTTTCTGTTGTCTTGCATGTTTTAAAATTTCTTGTGGCACATTGGTTGAAAGTCACTGGTATATATGTATGTAAACAAGTACGAATATACAAGATACACACACAGGTATACACAGACTTAAAAAAAAACTAGAGAGAGTAATAACAGAATATATAAATGTTGGAATAAAATTAAGGATCTAGAAAACAAATAAGGATAATTATTTAATAATACTGCTATTAACAAAATTGTGTCACCACCCCCCACAATATTGATGCTTTAACCTCTAACTTTCAATGTGAATGTGTTTGATGGTTGGGTTTATTGAAAATAAAAAGCAGTGAATGTCAAATGAGGTCACAGAATGGGATTCTAATTCAATAGCATTGGTGGTCTTATAAGAAGAAGAAAACAATGAAATCTCCTTCTTTCTCCACTACATAAGCACATAACAGGGAGGCAGCCACCTGTAAGCCAGGAGGAGTTCTCACCAGAAACTGAACCCTGATGGAACTCAACTATGCTTGCCCCTTGATCTTGAACTTCTAGCATCCAACACTGTGGGAATATAAATTTCTGTTTGTTAAGGCATCCACACTATGGTGTTTTGTTATGGCAATCTAAGCTAAGACAAATATTGAGCAAAATTTTTAAAATGGAAAGCGAGAATGAAAGCTTAAGAAACAAGGCAAATACATCACTCTATCTAGCATTTGAATTTAGAAGTTCTAGATGGAGGAAAGGATCAAGTGACTAATAATTAGATGGGCAGCCCTAAAATTAGTTTAATGACATAGGATGATATCTGAAGGAAAGGAATGTGGACCTGCAACAGATAGCCCCTGAGCATTAAGAAGAGGAACACGGCACCCAATTCCAGTTGCTCCTGTGTTGAATTGTTCTTAGTGTAGGCTCCATCTAATTTTCACTATGTTTCTTAAAGCACAAAAATACATGAGCTTGTGGAGTTCTTCAAACTGATTCTGTGAGGTAGAGACAATATCATTGCTGCACATAGTATTCTTGATTATTTTATAAAACAATAATGTGTGATGGTCTGATTGATTGCTTGACATAGTTTTGTTTATTTAGATTTTTCATGATTTTGTAAAACATTAAACTAAGAAAAACATTATGTTTCATATCAAGGACACACAGAAGTTTGGCATCGTGTTAGAAAATTATTACATGTTACACCATCCCCTGAAAAATTCCTTTTGACAACTATAGTATATGAAAAGCAGGCAAGACAATACAGAGATTTTCAAAAATCAAAAGCAAAGATGAATCACACCTAACCAGGCCTCCTCCTCCCATTCGGGAATATAAATGAAAGGAATGAATCATCAATCATAGAAGGAATATGGTCAGTAAACCCTAATGCCACAGTTTGTACTTTTGCCCCACCTCTTCCACAAGGACACTTGGTAATGTCTGAGGATATTTTTAGTTGTCACAACTGAGGGGACAGTGTTACATCTGGTAGGTAGAGACTAGAGATGCTATTAAGCATCTTACAATGCACAAGGCACACAAGAAAAAATTATGTTGACTAGAATCTAAATAGAGCCAAGAGTGAGAAACACTCGTATCGTAGAAGAAGGTAGTGACATGTTTAAAGGACAATAGCACCCAGGAATTTTACAGCAGAGTTCAAGACAACAACTTTCAAACCAGTGTCATTCATCAACAGAGAAACCTTTGAATTAACAGGACTTTTCGGGAAGGATGCATGGTCATGTCAGGCATGTGCCATGGCTCCATATGCATAGTTGCCCTCACGGATGAGGTTCATCTTCTTGACTCTGCATTTCTGGCATTTCTCATTCCATTTTTGGTGTTTTCCAAAATTGTTAGCCAGCATTGGGTTCGCTTCACATGTTGCTTAATCTTTAAAGTTTTGCTTTTAATTGTCACTATCCACATACCTTATGGGGGCCTGAGTGTAAAGAGTTCCTGTTTTCAGTTAAGGGTTAATTAAAAAATGGGAAAAGCAGTTTCACCACTTTGAAACTTCCTTTTCTTGGCAATAGACTCAGCTGATTGCTTTTAATAGTATAAGTTCTTGGACAAAGTTACTCATAACAGGTTCACTTTTACTCACTGTCAATACCTAGAGCCAAGAACTAAAATTTTTACCATAGACTTGGAAGTAGTTCTAGGGCTTGTCCTGAGATAATGCTCAGCATTTAAAGATCTCTAGAACTTAGAATAGTCCTCTTATTTTCAATTTATGAATGCCATTCAGGAAACAACACAGGTACTTAGTTTATTATTTTTATAATTTTTAAAGAATATATTTTCAATATAAATGTAATGATGACTAACCAGATACATCTGACTTTTAATATTTTCACCTTTGCCTATGTCCTCTAACATTTCTATTGAAAAAGAATGTGAAAAATTAATCTTAGTTATAAGCTTCACATGTGACAAATCCTCACCCTGTTTCCTACAAAAATTCACCTTTAATACAACCAAAGTTTGAAGCTCACTTGACTCGAACCCCAGGTCCATTAATTCTGCTGGTACCTCTTATGGGATTGCTATTAATATAAAGTTTCAGTGTTTTGCATAATCAGTGATTTTATTCCTAGATATGTTACAGTAACAAAATAAAGTATAGTAGAACTAATAAATAATATTTTTTAAATAATAAGAAAATTAGACAAACTATTAGCTATATTAATAAAGGAAAGAAAAATGGAATATAGTTTGGGGAAAAAGACATAGATTATGGAAAAAAATTAATGACAAGGGTAAAATAACTATTGAACCAGGTAAAATATTTTTAAAAATAAATTACTTTGGAAACAGATGAAACATATAATATTCTAGTAAATATGACTTAACAAAATTATACCCAATAAACACAAAAGTCTAAAAAGGCCAGTTACCAAAGAAGACATAAAATTGTCACAGAGCACAAAACCAAACTAAGCAAAACCTAGATCCAACTGGTTCTGGGAAAATTTTCTTCTTAAACTCATTCCAGAAACTACATCTTTCTCAATGGGGAATTATAGAGGATTTCTTGATTATTACACAAATAAGTCACAGATACCCACTATCTCTACTATTACTTAGATTTTATTGGCAGTATTGTCCAGCCCAATTTAAAAGAGAAAGCAATTAGAAGCATAAGAATTGGAAAGAAAGCTATAAACCTCTTTTAGATGGTTTATTATAAA
This sequence comes from Anoura caudifer, assembly GCA_004027475.1. Lineage (NCBI taxonomy): Eukaryota > Metazoa > Chordata > Mammalia > Chiroptera > Phyllostomidae > Anoura > Anoura caudifer. The sequence continues at coordinate 47,744 of PVKU01006626.1, forward strand.
TGATACTATTATAGATCTAAAAGACACAAGAGTCAATAGGAATGAACTATAAACAAGATAATTGAGCACAGTAGAAAATTATAAAATCAACACAAAAGTCAATAGCCTTTATAATAAAAACAACAACTTGTTACAACACACAATTGAAGAGAAAATTTCAAGATGTATTGAAAAAGATTATGTGACAAAATGAAGAGACTCAAGTAGACTTAAAGAGAAAAGCCTTAAACATATACTTCTGAGAGCCACAAAATCAGACTTGGAATGAGCCTAGGCTAAGACTTGGTACAAACAGAAAGGTAGAACTCATACTGAAACATAAAAAATGTAGTGTCATAACAAATAATGCCCTCCCCACTTCATAAAGTAAATGCAATCTTAATTAAATTGCCATCTTTCAAAACTGAAATTAAAATAAAACGTGAAGCAAGAATAATCAGTAAATACCTATTGAAGAGTGGTCTAGTCTTTCGGATATTAAAAATATATATTTTCTTTAAACAAATTAGTGCAATTTAGACATATGGACAGACCAAAGCTAAAGAATAAAAGATCCATGAAAACAGTTTGGAAGTTTTTTGTTTTTTTTTTTTTTAAGTTAGGTATAAATTTACCAAATGATTTAGGAATTTCATGCTTTGAAACATATCTAGGAGCAATACATCTTATTTCTAAGAGAAATAAAATATGCATTATTATCCACTGCAATACATGTGTGTGAATGTTTATAGCAGCATCATTCACAGTAGCCAAAAAGTAGAAATAATTCAAATGGTCATAAACTAGTGAGTAGATAAAAATATAGTATGTCTATACAGTGGACTATTTGACAATAAAAAGAAATGGAGTCTTGATAATGCCATAAAATTAATGCACCTGGAAAATATTACACTTGTGAAAGAAGTCAGGCAAAAAATACCAAATATGCTATGGGTCCATTCATGCAAAATTTCCCTCCATGGCAAATCTATAAATACATGAAGTTGACAGTGGTTTCCTGGACTGGAAATGGAAAAAGAGAGTAATGGAAAATGGGAATGAGATCTTCTAGAGAAATTTTACTTTGTTATAATTGTACAACTCTGTACATTAATGAAGGCATTTAATTTTACCTTAAAACAAGTAAATTTCAAGGCATGTAAATTATACCTCAATAAAGGTGTTTTAAAAACAACATTAAAAAATCCAGCTATACCTGATACATATGGTGATATAATATAAAGGTATGACCTCAAAACAGTGAGGAAAAGCTAAGCTTTTAAAATTAGCAGTATTGGGATAATTGGATGCCTACATTGAAAAACAGAATATTGAAATTATTCTTCTTACTGTATACATCAGAATAAATGCAAAATGATTCAGAAACTGTACAATTTCTAGGGAAAAACTTAGATGAGTTCTTCCCTATTTTGTGTATTTAGAGAATTTCTCACCCTTATTCAAAATCCAGGTGCAATAAAAAGAATCAATATTTTTTAAAGAAAATTTTAAAAGTATTTACATTATAAACAAGTAAAATGACCCATGGATAGCTGGGGAAATATTTTCTACTTGCACTACAAATGAATATTGAAACTAGAGAGGATCTCTTAAATGAAAATGAAAATAAAATAAAGTACATGGGCACCAGGTGTATGAAAAGGCCAAAATATTTATCACTAAGAGACTGGTGAAGAAAAACAAGGGGCTGCATGCACAGTTGTAAGTGCACATAAATGAGTATTACACAGCTGTTAATGACAGAATGTAGTACATCTGATGTCTAAGACAGGGAGACTGATATATTATTCCCCTGAAGCCCAGCAGTGCAGAAAAGAGGGTTGCCCCTGGTGAATACCTAAGGCCCCTCCCCTTACAACTTATCAGATGCACCAAAACAAAGAAATATGACCCAAATGAAAGAACACGGAAAAACCTCAGAACTAAGTAATGAGGAGATTGCCAACCTATCTGATGGAGAATTTAAAGTCCTGGTAATTAAAATGCTCACAGAGCTGGTTGAGCTTGGTCGAAAATGAAAGAGCAAATGAAGGATACCCAAAGTGAAATAAAGCAAAATATTCAGGGAAACAACCTGAAGGAGGAAACCAGGATTCACACCAATGATTTGGAACAAAAGAAAAAAAATGAATATCCAACTGGATCAGAATGAAGAAACAAGAATCCAAAAAAAATGAAGAGAGACTTAAGAACCTCTGGAACAACCTGAAACATTCCAATATCCGAATTTTAGGGGTACCAGGAGAAGAACAACAGCAAGAAATTGAAAACTTATTTAAACAAATGATGAAAGAAAACTTCCCCAATCTGGCAAAGGAAATAGACTTCCAGGAAGTCCAGGAAGCTCAGAGAGTCCCAAAGAAGTTGGACCCAAAGAGGAACACAACAAGGCACATAATCATTAAGTCACCCAATGCTAAAAACAAAGAGAAAATCCTAAAAGCAGTAAGAGGAAAGGATACGGTTACCTACAAAGGGGTTCCCAGAAGGCTATCGGCTGATTTCTCAAAAGAAACCTTACAGGCAAGAATGGTCTGGAAAGAAGTATTTGAAGTCATGAAAGGCAAGGACCTACATCCAAGATTGCTCTATCCAGCAAAGCTTTCATTTAGAACGGAAGGGCAGATAAAGTGCTTCCCAGATAAGGTCAAGTTAAAGGAGCTCATCATCACCAAGCCCTCACTGTATGAAATGTTAAAGGGACTTATCTAAGAAAAAGAAGAGAAAAGATATGAACAATAAAATGACAACAAAGTCACAACTATTAACAAATGAACCTAAAAGAAAAACAACAAAAACAAAAACTAAGGAAACAACCAGAACAGGAACAGAATCAGAGAAATGGACATCACACAGAGGGAGTTTGGTGGGGAGGGGGAAGGGAGGAATAGTGTGGAAAATGTACAGGAAAGAAGAAGCATAATTAGTAGGCATAAAATAGGGAAAGATAAAAATGGTATAGGAAACAGAGGACTCAAAGAACTTATATGTACAACCCATGGACATGAACTAAGGGAGGGGAATGGTGGAGGGTTGGGGGGCAGGGTGGAGGAGGGATAAAGGGGGAAAATTGGGAAAACTGTAATAGCATAATCAATAAAAAATACTAAAAAAAAGAAAATAGAATTTTCTGAATAGTCCTTCATTTCATAGTTATAAAGTAAAGCTAAATTTATAATAAAAGCAATAAAATAATGAACCTAATTTGGTATTGATATTGAATTAGCGGCATAATCACACAGGTAGGAATTACATTAAGTTAGTTTAAAACACAATAATTTGACTGTCCATCCCTGGTAATTCATATATTATGAAAAAAAATAAATGATCAAAATTTTTTACACTTTTTAAAACATATTTTAAAAGTTATATACATATGAGAGAGACACATATGTGTATAAATAATTTTTATGAGACTAGGTTGTGTGTGTGTGTTGTGGTATTATATTAACTGTCTATCGCTGCACCCAAAATATAGCAGCTCAAAACAGTAAATATTTATTACAACAATTTGTGAGGTCCAGGGATCTAGGTGCAACTTAACTGGATGTTTGTATCACACGTCTCTCAAAAGGTTGTGATCAAAATGTCAGCTGGGGCTACAGACATGAGGATCAACTTAAGGATCAACTGTGAAAGGATCTCTGTCCTAGCTCACGTACATGCTTGTCAGCAGGATTCAATTTCTACTGGCCTGTTGGACTGAGGGCCTTGGTTCCTCCATGACTCTTGGTTAGAAATTGCTTTCCCAGTATCTTGCTACATGAGCCTCACCATAGAGCAGCTAAAGACAGACCAAATGAATTCCCTCAGAGCATACCAGCAAGAGAACTGAAGAAAGCCAGCAAGACAGAAGTATGCTCTTTGCCACCTAATCTAGAAAGTGACATCCCATCATCTTTGCTTAATTGTACTCATTAGAGGTGAGTCACTAGAGGTAGCTCACCTTCAAGAGAACAGGATGATGCTAGGGCATGACTATCAGAAAATAGAGTTTTAAGGACAATATTAAGTTTTTCCTACTACAGGTATAAAATAAATGAGTGACTATGTTGATATCATTAATAACTGGGATTTGTAGGAGTGGAAAAAGAGATGCAGGTATGAGGTTAAAGATTAAGTAAAAATACTTAGTCCTGAATTTGAATGGAAGCATGAATCCGAACATGCAGACACACACCCAAGCATAAATGCATGTGTGCATTTACCTATCAATACCCTATTTTTGTCCACTGAAAGGCCTAACAACCAATGAGCACCTCAAGCATTCATTGCGCTCTTTAAATTCTCTTAAAAAAATAACTCCTTGGAGAAATAGTGGATCCAGGCCTGGGCAGAGAATCTACAAAATGAGTTTGGCTTAGTTTGGATGAACTTGTTCTAGCAGAAAGCAAGGTACTAGAGGCATCAAATTAATTTCAGAAACAACTAGAAGAGACTCAAACAGACAGAAAACAATGAGCACAAATCAGATTAGTAACCACATTGCTTTCAAACATACAAAATACATTTAAAATCAAGAGTTCATAGTGATATTAGAAAAAATGTTCATATACCTCTTCTAAGAAAAGCTTCAGAACTAACTCATTTTGAAAACTGATAAAGAAAAGAACCAAGTGTGTATCCTGGTTATCATGAATAAACTTTAGGATAAACCCATGGTTCTTAACTAGGAGCGATTTTGTCCCCAGGGGTAATTTGACAAAGTATGGAGATATTTTCAGTCTCCATTTTCATCCTTTTATGACTGGAGGAAGGACACTGCCACCACAGAGAAGGAAGAGGCCAGGATGGTACTTAACATCCTACAACTTACAGAACAATCTTTCAGCACAATGAATTATCCAGTCTAAAATTATCAATAGGACCTGGGTGGAGAAACCTCAAATAACCAAATATTTAAAGAGATAAAAATCTTTTTAGAAGTATTCTAGTTAATAAACAAAGTAGAAATGTTTGAAGTAAAATTCTACATTTTTGCAATCTCTAATAAAATGTGGATTTTGGCATTGATTATCAATGGTTGTTAATAAACATAAACATAAAAGAGCACAGCCATCCACATAGTACTGTTATCAAATTAAATTCATGTCTGATGAAGGAACATGATAAATGCCACTGGCAAAATGTAACTTGCTAAATCCATGACTTGAGAGTTGGAAATATTTGGATTTTAATTAACACAAATAAGAAATAAACAATTTATTATGATCATCAGAGAAATTTGAAAACATTAATATTTGATTACGACACTAAGAATCATGCATATTCTGCCCTGGCTGGTATGGCTCAGTGAACTGAGTGCCAGCCTGCGAGCCAAAGGGTCGCTGGTTTGGTTCCCAGTCAGGGCACATGCCTGGGTTGTGGGCCAGGTCCCCAGGAGGCACTCGAGAAGTGACCACACACTGATGTTTCTCTCCCTCTCTTTATTCCTCCCTTCACCTCTCTAAAAATAAGTAAATAAAATCTTTTAAAAATTATGCATATTCTTCTGGGTGTGATAATGATATTTATCATTACCACTATATTCTTAAAAATCACTCTTATCTGTTTAAGATATGAATTGAAATTATTCCAGAAAAATGATATCATATTGCTAGTTTCTTTAAAATAGTTTAGAATGAAAAAGAAACTATGTGTAGAGATATGGATGAAAAATGTGAAGTTTGAACTCATATCATTCAGTCTACTTCTGGTTTTGAAATTTGACGTGGAAGTTTTAAAAGTTTCGAAGTTTTATTTGCTCATCACTATAGTTAGAGTGAGGAAAGAACAGCTGATAGAGGAGCAGAGAAATATTCCATAATGTATATCAACTTAAAACTTGGCATTATACCTGCTTTAGTACAGCATTTAACATACTGTAAATAATTTTAAATATTAACTTTAACTTTCTATTTATACTAAAATAAGTTTTTTTTAGCATTATTTCATGTTCAAGAGTCATTTCATTGTTAGACAATGGCCCATTAATAAACATCACTGGTTTAATTTACTTTCAACCCCTATTTAACATTTATTTTTTTTTTCTAATTTCAATATTATAAATAGTGCTGAAATATATACTTTTGTTTATGGTATAATTTCTTATCCAAACTTATTCATTTTAGGCCATATAACTCTGGTATAAATCCATTTCTTTGGAATAATTCCCAGAATTTAAATAATTGTGTATAAGGACTCATTATTTGAAAGATTATTGAGACATAAAGGCAAATCACTCTCTGCAGAGATTATGAAAGCCTTTGGCTGCAGAGAATTGAATATCCTATAGCAATTACTTAAACAAGAACTGTTTTTTTGTCTCGCATAATAAAATGTTCGGGAATAGTACAGTGGCACCATGAGGTCTTCAGTAACACAAATTCTTTTTATTCTTGTTTTCTGCCATCTTTAGTGTTGCCTCGTGATCACCACTCACCATATCGAAAGCCCAGACTTGTAGACAATGGAAGGAACAAAAGCTTCTTTTCAAGGTTTTGTCTTACATGTAGATAAGCAACTAATTCTAGTACGTGTCTTTTGACTTCTTATCTGTGAGAACCATGCTGCAAGTGTATACCTGACTAGAAGTTGGGTAGGAAAATTGGATGTTTAGTCATCTAGTTTCCATAAAAGAAATAACGTAGTTATGAATGAATGCTGAGTGAGCCAATCCATTGTACATGAGCTCCATAAGAACACCAAAGTGCTAAATTTTTGTGCTAATGCAACTAATTTTTGGTACAATTTATCTTTCATTGAACAATTACATGTAAGATGCTGGTTTGCCTTTAAGTTGCATTAATTGGTTATTAACTTGTTTTGTGTCTTTATTGTTTTATTTTTTTCTAAATTATCTATTCATGTGTTTCGCTGTTACCTGCATAGATATCTGTGTAGTTATTAAACAATTTGCATCAACAATTTTGGGATAGGAAGATGTTATAGTGATTGAGAGGGTCCAGAACTCAGAATCTGAAGTTAAATAACCCAGTTTAATGTAATGCTCCAGCCCTTAGTGATTACACTAACTTAGCACAATGTCAGGCAAATAGTAAACATTCTATATGTTTTAGTTTACTGTTATTATTGTTATTGATTAAACCAGCAATTACTAGAAAGTTAAATTTAAGAAAAGATATCTTTGAAATCATGTTTTTTTTACTCACTCTCCATGAATATTGATTTACCTCTGGGCATTGTCTTCTACTCCTTTGCCTTCAAAAATTTTACTTAATATATCTCATTATATAATGAGCTGTTATCTGTTCACTGTCACTATGGATAGGATCAGATGAACTATTAGTACTAACCCATCAACAATAGACATGAGGTAGTTCATCATTTTCCTATGTAATATTTTCATTTTAGCCAAAACAAGTGTCTTATCCAATGGAACATATATTTCACAATGTGAACAGTGAGGTCACTGTTGGCAACTTTCTGATGGGTGGAATATTTTAGCAAGGGAAGTTTTCCAGAGTTTTAGCAAAGTTGTTTTCCATCAAACAACTTAAGAGATTATTGTGTAAATCACCAAGCCTGTTGCTACAAATGTCTTGAGATTATTCAACAAAAAAATGCATCAGAAAAAGCAAATGTTTTGTGCATGTACTATAAACTTGAATTCCAGCCTTAAGCACATGCACACGCCTGTGAAAGTCACGTTGTATTTGGCTATTGACTCAGGGATGTCTATACATAGCAGAGGCAACTGTTACTGAATCCATTATTAGTTCGAGTTGTTTTTATTAAAATAACTGGAAGCTCCAGGAGGTGAACTAATATATTCTTTTTTATTTTAGATGCTTGATATTTTAAATGGAATATAAAACATCTATGAATCAGTGACAGATTTTTGAGGATGATTAAGCATGGTATCTATTAAAAACCTATGTGAATTATAAAAAAAACTGTGCTGAATAAATCTAAATAAATAAATTTAGCATTTTTAATCTTTAAATATTTTTATTTTCATTTCTTAAGTTTTTCTTTGTCTTATTTTATTTTGGTCAGAATAACACAGTGTCTGAAAAATAAGGACAAAGGGATCTTTCAGTTTCATAAACTTCTTATAAGAGTTTTCTACATTCTATTTGATTTCTATCCCTTTATACAATTCTAAGCTTAGTCATTAGTTTGCCCCATCTCCTTGCTTTACAACTGTACATTATGGTCAACCCCTTAAACCTATTTTTTTCTAATCTGTTGACTATTTTCCAACCATCATATTACTTGGCCTCTAAGCAGCACTCACTTTGGTGATATTTTTTCCCTTGGCTTCCTGGCCATTTCTCTTTTGAACTTCTTCTCTTATTTTAGGCTACCTATTCTGTGCCTTCTTAGGTGCCTCTTCTTCTCTAGTGATTGAAATTTTTCAAGGCACAGTCTAAAGTCTCTCTTCATTTCTATACTATTTTTCTAGGTACACATAGTAATCACACACGTCAATCAACACCTACAAGCAGAGACACAACAAACTTATATCTTCAAGTCAGATCTCATTCTTAACTCCATAAATCTCTATCCACTGCCTCCTTGATAGTTTCTCTTAGGTGTCCCGAAGGAATGATCTCTAAATGGTCTATATGTCTCCTTTCAAACCTTGTCTTCTCATGTAATGGAATACCTATGCATCCAGTTACTCACGTCAGTTAATAAGGGGTAACCATGACATCCATCTCCTTATTTTCTCTATCCAATTCAACAAAAATTCTCCAAAGAGGACATAAAGATGTCTAATAGACATATGAAAAATGCCCAACATCACTAATCATCAGAGAAATGTACATTAAAAACACAATGACGTATAACCTCACATCTATCGGAATGTCTGTTATCAGTAAATCAACAAACAAATGTTGCTGAGGATGTGGAGAAAGGGAACTCTCGTGCACTATTGGTATGAATGCAGGTTGGTACAGACACTGAAAAACAGTATGGAGTTTACTCAAAGTTAAAAATGGAAGTAACTGCCTTATGACCCAGTGATCTCACTTCTGGGAATATATCCAAAGAAACCCAAAAGAATAATTTGAAAGGATATATGAACCCCTATGTTCATAGCAGCATTATTTATAATAGTTAAGATTTAAAAACAGCCAAAGTGCCCATTAGTAGAGGAATGGATAAAAAAGCTGTGGTACATTTACACAATGCGATACAACGTGGCCATAAGAAAAGAAGGAAATCTTACCTTTTGAATCAGTATGGATGGACCTGAAGAGTATTATGTTAAGTGAAATAAGTCAAAGATAAACAAATGTCATATAATTTCACTTATATGTGAACAAAAAAAAATAGAAAGAGACCCACAGATACAGAGAACTGATTAACATCTGTTAGAAGATAGGGGGTTTCGGGAAGTAGGTGAAAAAGGTGAAGGGATTAAGAAAAGAATCATAGACAAAGACAACAGTACGGTGATTATCAGAGAAAAAGAAGGGGTGGGGAGGGAGGAAGAAGAGAGTAAAGGGGGGTAACAGGTGACCAAAGGAGACTTGATTTGGGGTGATGAACACAATACAATATACAGGTGATGTATTATAAAGTTGTACACCTGAAACCTGTATAATTTCATTAACTAATGTCACCCCACAAATTCAATTAAAAATTTCTCTTCAATATACCTGTTAAATTTTATTGAAGCTCATTTACTTCAGAACATCTTATTGCTAACACCGTTCTCTCAGTATGAGCTACAATAGAGACCTAAATCAGCCACCTATATGCCTTCCTCTGGCTCCCCGACAGACCGTTGTCTGCATTCAGTCAGAACAATACGTTCATCACATTAAGTGGATAATGGTATTGAAGTAAAACACTTAAAAGCCTCCTTTTCCTCTTAGAAACACTGAATTATCTTTACACACCTTCCGTTGCAACCACTGACTAACCTGTTGCAGCTGCTAACTAGCCTTTCACATCTATCCGTTTCCCTGAAATCTCAGGGCCTTTCCCTTCTCCTGCTCTAGTGTGAATTCCTTTTTTTTAAAATAATGTCTACTATTCTTCGGAGAACACTATATATGATTTAGTCTTTACATTTTCCTTTGTCTTGTTTTAATTTAGTCAGAATAACAAAGTGTCTGAAAAGTAAGGACAAAGTTAAAGATCTTTCAGTTTCGTAGACAAAGTTCTTATAAGAGTTCTCTATATTCTTCTATTCGTTTTCTATCTTTTTATACAATTCTCAGCTTAGTCATTAATTTACCCCATCACTCTACTTTAAAACAGCTCATGATGGTCAATCCATCAAACCCATTTTTAATCTATTGGTTATTTTGAATATATATAGATAGATATAGACATATATGTAGATATATACACACATACATATATATACATATATTCTCTGTTTTCAAAGTTATAAATTTGTATTTTTTGTAAGACTATTGATGAACGCTTGCATCCCCTAATAGTACTTAATCTTCATAAGGACAGGGACCATGGCTGATATTATTTATTTCTACCATTTAACAAAGTGTTTGAAAACTTCTTAGTATCTAAGAAATATTTCTTTAAGAAATAATAAAACACCATCAAATCATCTATCTCTACTTTACTTATATTTTCATACATATTGTCTTTTTTAACTAAGGCATTTAGCAATGAAATAATATTCCCTGGGAAATATTCTTGTTAAACTGAAAAAAGTACACATTTTCATGTGCTCATAAACATGTCAAGCAACAATCTATCAACAGAATACAGAGAATATTGTCCTTTACTGTTTGTGTGAGATGAAAATTCTTAGAGTATTATGAGATAATTAAGCTATGTTTTGTAGGCGAATGGTCCATGTGAAGCAGTATGTAGTTGACACATTGATTTAGTATATGTTTGTACCTTATTATATGATGTGGCTGTCAGCCTGCCATGGGGAGAGAACATTGGGAAGAACATTGTATTCGTGGGATATGTAATTTTTACTCAGATTCTAAAACCAAAGCTCAGCTGAATAGATGAAATTCTTTGCTTATTGGCATACATATCAACTTCCCTAACATTTTGAATCTTACAAACTATACAATGTTTTAAAAAGTAAAGAAGACAAGAATAAATTTTTCAACTTTTTCACTTGCCAACTATGTATATTAAAAATGCACATATTACTCAGTCAATAACCACATCATCAACAAAGGAAGGATATATTTTAATCCCCCCCCCAAAAAAAAATCAGAAGGATGTAGGGATAGGCCTTTCGATTAAATAATGTAACTTTCTGTTAAACTGTGGTGAGTGTCCTTATTTTTATCGTTTCACCTTGGCCTGCTGATCCTGCCATCAGGAGGCTGGCCCCAGTCCATCATTTGACAATTGGGAATCAGTCACATAATGTTAAGTGAGAAAGATTCTTAACTCACAGTAAAGTATTTCCTTTCTCCATTATTAGTAATAATTATAGGAAGTGTTTTCACATTTTTCAGGAATAGGTTCAAAATAACTTAAGTATCGATTGGGTGTTTAAAACCGAGAAGAAAACTTGAAGTCAGCCTGTGCATTGTCAATAGGAAGCACAAGTAAGGCCTTTCATTAATGGAAGAATCAGAACAGTAAATGGTGAACACAGCTAACGCATGCTCTTAAGCAAACTTTCATCATTAACAGTGTTGAAAAGGCAAATAAAATTGAATTGCCCTGTGATTAAGTAGGAGCCTTTTAACGCCTTTGAACTCATCAGTATGCCCCAAGACACTGGTTTGCTTGTAAGCACATAGTGTGCTGCTTAACAAATATACATGGATCGCCATGGATAAGGAATGCATACAATTAGGAGAATAAGAACAGAGCTAAATTAGTGCTCTACTGGGTGGGGAAATTTAACAATGTCATTCCCCAGGTTTGACAGTCATTTTATTTAAAGATTCTTATAAATAACCTGAAAGTGGGAGTACACAGTAAATTATCCAAGCTGTGCTAAGCAAAGGAATGCTGAGTCAGTGGGAGTAAAGTGTGGAGACTACTCATGAAGCTGTGTGGTGTCAAACAAATGGCAGTTGAGCTCCAGTGTGGGAAAGTGTGAAGTAAATCATTAAAGAGCAATTCTAGGTATGGAATAATAGATTATGATAAATAACTCATGATCCAGGAAAATGATCTAAGGATGACAATATGCCGTTTCATTCAAAAAGTCTCTGCCAAAACTTCACTCGCTGTGGACTCTAAACACTGGAATTTCCTTAAAAGGTAGCAAAATTACAGTCTTTCCTTCCTATACACTATTCAAAGTAATATGCTTCCTGCCTTTCCCCTTTAGGTTTATATTTTAGCCTGATGGGCATTCCATTCACCTCCTTTGGTAATGTATTCCAGTTTGCTCTTAGCTCAAGTGTCTCCGGATTAGTTTGATGCTCCATGTACTAGCTCCAAAGAGGCAAGATTAGTCTATGACAATGAGTGAACCCTGTACCCTGCGTGTGGCTATCAGTTTAGGAAAGAGCAAGCAACCTACTCTCAGTACAGAACCTGTGAGGTATTTGGGGGGAGCAGTTTAGAGAAGAAAATTATTCTATCTTTTCTAGGTTTTGGTGGCATGAAAATATGGGTTCTAGACAATAGTCATTGTTGAGAGAAGCCTGAAGCTGATGACAGCCATCAAACATACCCTGAAAATGGAGCCAACAGAGATGCAATAACTGAGACATGGCATTTAGGGACTCTAAATAAATTTGTACATGAAAGTAGCCCTATATATCATATCATATGAGATTAAACATATTCTTTTCTATATTAGTGTGACTTGGGTTTCTGTCATTTACAATGGAAATAAATGCTGACCATATACTGCTGTACACTCATGAGTTATTTGAAATACAAACCTTCCTTCTGATACCCAGCGATTCTTCAACCAAAGGGTTATCTCCATTTGTGGATTCCTTATAATGTCACAAATTATCTTTCAAAAGTGAGCTCACTGCTTCATCCCTCAAAGAGTGTCATTTTTCTTACGTTCTGTATTTTAGTAAGATTAACATAATCTCAGACCTAATCACCAAAACCATAGGAGTCATTTTAGCTTCCTTCTCACTTAATCTGACACTTACTGAATTGATAAATTGGAAGATTACTTTCATAACTGCAACTTATACACATTGCACCTCTTCCCATTGTCACTACTTAAGTTCAGCAATTACTATTCTTTACCTCTCCCAACTGGCCTTTCTTTCCATACTGCTGACCATCCCTCTTCATACTAATTATTATAATTTCAACAAATAAAATATACATATATATAATATCTTCCTTACTTGAAACATTTAAATGATGTCCCAGGATTTTTTGAAATGAATTTTAATTGCTTTGCTTAACGCATTGGGAACTTCATCTTCATCCTCCCTAATTCTGTCCAAGTCTTGTGCCATATAACCATGCACCCTATTCCTGGGCAACTAAACTGCTTTGAGTTTCTTAAATGAATCCACCCTTTCCTGGATAATGTACCCCTGTTCAGAAATTGTTTGAATGCCTCCCAACATTCCCACATCTAACAAATGCCTCTTCATCAAGCAGAACACCGTTTTACTGAATCTTGCACATGGACTCCTCTAGATCTCTCGTGCTGGTGGGGAGCTCTATAAAATTTTGTAAAACCTCTCTGAAATTGAAACATTACCCTACAGTATCCTAGAATAATGTTTCCATTTCTTGTATATTTTAAGCAATATGTTGGCTGTATTTAATTGATTTTTAAAGTATACTACCATAGATTGGTACTCACAGGCATTAGATAAATCCATTATACCTAAATGAATGAATGAATGAATGGGTCTTATCTTTTTACCCAGCTTTCTTATCACTATTAAACTAAACATATTAACTAAACATTTTATTTTAATATATGATATAATAAGGAAAAAGGAGCCTGAATTCTAGGCCTAGAATTCTTGCTTTTTTTCTGCTATATCTGTCCTCTTTAGAAAATAGAGGCCATGAAGGCAAATAAAGTCTTGTTGAAAATATTAAGCATCCCAGAATCAGGAAGAAAATATTATATTAAATATTAGTTAACTTTGTATTTGGCACAGATGAGGAAACATTTATTTTATTAAGAAGCAAATGTACTTACTAATTTATATGTAATTTTAAAGCAGTTCCAATGTTTTGAAATATATGATTAATGTTCTACTTTTCCCTAGTTTATAGTCTCCATTTTCTATCTATCTATCACTGAGCTAGCTAGCTTTGGAATTTCAAACCAAACAATGGTGGCAACTATAATAAAGTCTAAGATTTTATTATTAATATAGAATGTTCACTTCTATTAAAAAACATCTTCCTCATGTTACTTTTTGTAAACATTTCTCAAAACTACCACTGCAAGATTTCAGGTGCAGATGAACTTTTCAATTTGATGTGAAAATTCCAAAAGTACTCAATGAAGATAAATCAATTTAAGTGAAGACTTTTAGTTTAATTGCTGTTATAAGTTAGGATCAGCCTGCAGTTTGTCACTTACATTTAGAATGACTTGTAGAGAGCTACTATAACTGTTTAGTCTTTCCAGTTTGTTCCAGTGATATTTTAGAACTCTCTAAATCATTGGCCTTCAACTATGTTAGTCATATGATCCACATAAGGATTTGAAAACTAAGAGACTATATATATGTGTGTGTGTGTACATACACACACAGAGTTTCAAGGGACAGATTTATTTCATTCAATTCAGGAAAAATGTCACTGGTAAAAGCCAGTCCTCACTGTCAAATCATTCATTCTAATTAGACAGATTTCTCTCAGAAAAAGTAAAACTATTTTAAGTGAAAATCAGCATATGCTTATGCCATCGTCACAACCTTCTCTCTGCATTCTAATTCTTCCGTAGATAGATAGAGATAAATGCACAATTAGCATATATCTGTGTAAGTGTGTGTAGATATATACACATACATAGAACAAGAAAGTGTTAGCAGCTGCCCTCCAATGACGCCTCCAAAGTGGTATGCGGGGAAGACGTCACTTAGAAAGTCCTTCTGTCCTTTGCGCCAGCTCCCTACCCTGTCTCTCCCTTGTCTTATGAAATGCTTTTTTTTTATTCACCATTTTGGTAACAGAGAAGGTGACCTTCCAGACTATACCCATCCCAACTACTCTAGGCCTCTGAGCCAGCCCTTGATCTCACTTAAGAGCTAAAGTGAGTTGCACTTCTAATTGTGTGTGACATCTTGTCAATCTTCACGTTTTTCCAATCAGCAGTTGAGTCCACCCAGTTTCCTGCTCTTCTATTGGCCTGTGTGCAGGGAAAGTGGAAGAGGGAGGGTAAACTGAGGTAGCGCAAGAATGCTGTAGGCCAGGGCTGTCAAACTCATTTTCACTGGGGGCCACATCAGCCTCATGATTGTCTTCAAAGGGCCGAATGTAATTTTAGGACTATATAAATGTAACTACTGCTTAACTAGGGGCAAGGAGCTCAGTGCTGCCACGGGGAAGAAACAAGGTGGAGGGCTGGATTTGGCCCGCAGGCCTCGTGTTTGCCACCTGTGTTCTAGGCCCTTAGTGCTCAGGTGCATGAAGTGGCTGGCTGAAGTAGTTGGTTGGAGCCTGGCCAACAACAGATTCGAAGACATCTCATTTGGTTTTGGACACAGTGGCAGAGCTAACGGAGTTCAAATGCTGGGTGAAAGCCTTCGGTAGGGGCCCGCCCATGAATACGGCCTGTGATATCCCCAACGGTGTTGAAGTGGAGCTGCAGCACCTGGTTCTGCAGCACTGGGTGCTGCAGCTGTTGCCATGTCCACAGTAGGAGAGCCAGACTGGGGACACGGTGCTGAAGCTGTTGGCAGCGTTGCTGACCGTGAAGGTCTCATCCAAGCTCAATGCCATTTGTCAACATTCAATATGAAGTCCTTGGCAATTACTATTCATTTGAGAGAATGGCAGATAATACCTGTGTTCTTTTTGCCATCTCTTCTTATGTTTATAATCCATTTAATGCTGGTATATAGAGTAATTTCTTATCAGATGGGTTGGCTTATTCTGTTCTTCTGTTACTGGTTTTTTGACTACTTTCTCAGCTGCCTGATTGCTCTCAGTTCTCTCATTTCCCGAGAATCACAGACTATCTGGATCAATTACCTGATTTTCACTACAAAGACCTCCGGGCTCCGGACTCCAGCTGCCTCCTGTTCATTGTTCTTGCGTTCTGTGCCTTAGTCATCCTTTTTGAGGCTTATCTAATCAACTGCGTTTGGAACTGCTGTAAATACACCAGCACCAGGAACACACCAGCGACTGCTCTGTACCCTGCTTTGAAGCACCTTCACGGTGTGTTTTGCCAATCTATGAAGTGGCAGTGAAGACACCCGAAGAAGAAGCATCACCTCCTTACACACCTGTCTGAAGACATTGCCTTTGTCAATAAACCCTGTACCAGACTTTTGTCTTGTTTATTTTACAATACAGCGTTCTTCAAACTTGTTTTTCATATTTTCCTTTGTGTAAGCATTCATTTCTCAACACTAACAAGATTTTTGGACATCCAGGTTTTTTTTTCTTGTTTATTCAATTTTAATAGTTTTTGAAGATAATCTCGGTTAAGCAAGAACAAAGTGCCATTGTCCACCTTTAGTTGGGTGGTGGGAAGGGGTGTTCTCTGCACATTTTTTTTTTAAACTTTTCACTTTCTTTATATAATAGTTTGCATTCTGGGTATTTGCTGCCCTGGATATTTTCAGGAGTAATGAATAAAATATTCAGGATGACTAAGGTATAAGATCTGAAGTTTTCAGCTATGAAACAAAAAATACATAACACTTTAACTTGACTGTATAAGATTATGATTGCATATTCTAATTTGTCTGTGTCTCTATTTTGTGATAAGATGTTTTATTAAATCTCTTAAAATTAAAACATAAAGTTTTGATAAGAAATACTGAAAGGAGCAGAGTCTCATTTCATTTTAGATGGAAGCAGGAAGTATGTAACTAGGATAATGTGAGACTCTGTATCTTTCAGTACTTTTAACACTTTCTTTGCTTTGCTCCCGCAACCACCCTTTAGAAAGGTAACACTCCCCAATTGCCTCTTTGTTTGGTGCCAGATTTTTACAGCTCTTGTCAGTAGAATAATGGTAGCTAAGTAAAAGTTGCATCTTTCTTCTGTAAAACAGGTGAGGGACAATTGTGGAAGAGGAGGTAGGAATAGAAAATCTTCCAGTAAGCAGTTCTCAGGCAAGTCAGTTTTAGGACATAGTACATGTGGGTATGGAAGTCACATCCCTTAAACGTATCCAGGCCTCTGAACCCCAGAGCCTTCTCCCTGGATGGCAAGGAAAAGCATCCAATGATTTGAAGACTGCCGTCTTGTAGAAGGACTCAAACAAGTCTCCCCATTTATTCTTCTAAGAATGGAAGCTGGAGAGAACATGTGAACAGAAAGTTATGAGTGAAGTAACAGAAAATTAGAATGTGTTGAGAGCTATAATATTTTGTTGGAGGAAATAAGAACTGAGAAGTCAAGACAGGTTGCTGAACCAAGATCACCTTCCATCTCAAACCTTGCACTAATGTTAATAGATGCAAGACTGTCTACATTTCTAAACACCAAACGCTACCTATAAATTAACCTCATGATGAAGTGGAGTGTATCTGAAGTAAAGGAAGCTTAAATACTGACTAGGAAACACTTTGGTAAGTTTACCTATCCATTTTTAATTCTTCTTTGATGCTTTTCAGCCATTTTACCAACAATTAAAAAAAAAAAAAGACTTTTCTTGGCTTTTGCATTTTAAAAAGCTGAAACCCTCATACAAATAAGAGTATTAAAAGGAAAATTTCCAAGTCACTGTGATGGTACAGAAAGAGTAATAAATCTTTCTACTCACCTTTGAGCTGAGACATGAGAAGCATCAGAGAGAAGAAAAAGAAAGAATCAAGGGAAATTTGGAAATGCCCCCTAAGAAATGGCTTTCTACCTTGTGATTGCACCCTTGTCTGAACTTCATGAAAAGAGAACAATAAAATTGCTGGATGAGTTTGGGATTCTAGATTGGAGGATCACTTGAGCATCCTTTCACAGGCCTGCATGAGCACCGGGTTCTAGAGTTCCCTGTACATGTAATGCCACAGAAATAAAGTTACACATAAATGGCTACAGTGTTTAGATATGAGAGCACCCCACTGAGCTCACTGCAGAGCAAAAGTGGTATAGGATAACTTCCAAACGTTTCCTGTGGCGGACACAGGGACAGAATGACATACAGGTCAGGATGTCAAACAGGCAGGATGAGGTGTGCGGACACTATCTGTGTCCAGATTTCAAAAAGCATCTTCCAAATGCCAGAGTGGTATAACTTGCTAAAAGAGAGTGAAGAAGCTTCAAAAGATACCAAAATGGGCCAATAACGACTAAGAACCCAAGCACTTTACATAGGCTTTAGTGAGCATCAGAAACATACATACACCATTCGCATAAAAGAATACCTTAACTTTAATGTATCCAGAAACTAATGAATTAATTCAGTTTACCAACAATTGACTAATTGTGTTTTACCATCAGACTAAAAAGAAACAAGGGCAGAAATTAATTAGACCTATAATATATCTTCATAATAATTGATGCCCAAAATTAACATAATAGATGCTATTAATTGAGTACTTAGTCTCCAGGTTGGGTGTTCAGTGCTTTGATTCCATTATTTACCTTCAAAACAACTCCACAACTTATAAGTTGTTGCTATAACATTCCGATTTTTAAAGTAAAGGTTAAGTGACTTGTCCGAGGTTGCTACATCAATAAGGGGTAAAATCAGGAATTTAACCCAATGAGTCTACTTCTAAAAACCATACCATATATGCATGAGCATAGGGAATGATAGGGATGCTGGTGGATAAGTATATAAATTAAACCTAAATTGAAGGTTCTGTGTCCACCTTCTGCCTCAATGGACCTGATCCTCTAGTTTTAGGGATTCTCAGCCTTTGCACTATTAAAATGTTGAGCCAAATAATTTTTTATTGTTGTGATGGACTCTCTTGTGCATTGTAGGATGTTCAACAGCATCCCCATCCTCTATTCGCTAGATGACAGTAGTTTCCATGCCCAGTTGTGACAACCAAAAATGTCTCTGGACATTGTCACATGTACCTGGGGGAGCAACATGGCCTCTAGTTGAGAACCATTGATTTACAGTTAAAGAGGCCTTTGCTTATCAGCTCTCCTGATTCTCGTTTTGAGATTCCTGTGAGTTTGTAATTCAGGCATGTCAAACTCATTTTCACTGAGGGTCACATCAGCCTTGCCGTTGCCTTCAAAGGGCTGTAATAATTTTAGAACTTTATAAATGTAACTACTCCTTAACTGTTCAGGAGCTGAAATTACATTCAGCCCTTTGAAGGCAGCCATGAGGCTGATGTGGCCCCTGGTGAAAATGAGTTTGACACCCCTGTTATAAATGATGTTGAAGACAAGTAATTAGAAGAGCTGAAGACATTTCCACAATTCATGGTGAGAAATTGTATCATAAGTCATTTTTAAATATTAGTATTCAATCAGTTCTTAATTAAATTGCTTGGATGAAAATTCTCAGACAGGTCAGCTACCTATCTAGTCATAGTCATTTGTAAAATAAAGATCATACTATCCAATTAATGTAATAAGATTATGAGGATAAAATGAAACATTAAATACAAACTTGTTCAACTGCAAAGCTACAAAACTAAAATCATATTTACCTCAACCATAATCACAAAGGGAAAAATCAAAGACCAATAAAAATATCAGAGAGATGTTTGATTCATGCCCTCACCCATTTTTAGTTCCTTTATTTCTCTCCCTGGGTAGTTTTGACTCTCCATTTACATGGGAATATATATGATTAGGAGAGGCCCTGATAATTTCAACCAGGATAGAAAGTTGAAGGAAAGATATCAAAAGCAATACTAAAAGTATTACATTGTCCTTCAGTATGATGAGAACATGCTGTGTATTTGATGGACTAGTACAAGAAGGAATGCCTAGAGTAGGAACTAAAATCATTAAGAGACTATACACCATTTTATAAAGTCAAGTACATTACAAGGTGGTCGAATTACAAGGCAGACCATAACATATACCCAGGCCTCAAGGTGATGTCAGCGATTCTAGTCTAATAATGGCTAGGGTCCTAAAAATACGAAAGTCATCTGTCTTTGAGCATCAAAGCTAAGTTTGTCAGATAATTGTGAAAATAAGTTACATTACTTCATATACGTGTATATATATATGACATGGTATTATGTACTTAATATAATCGACTTCAAATAATTATAGGTCAAAAATAAAATTAATATTAGGAGTCACACCTTGATGTTAGGAATAAGTTTAAAGCCAAAGGAAGAGAGATGAACGAGTTGAAATCATTAGCCCCAAAATTGACATGCACTTAAATAAAAAAATAAAAAATATTCTAGAAAGCTTCAGATAGATTAAATGAGTAAGTCACATGAAACAAAGTTTAGATGATGAAATATAGTAAGAGAGATATATACACATTGTGCCTTTATTTTTACCAAGGCTTTATTTTTTGCTACTAGTCCTAAATTATTATTCAACTACCTTCTATATGTAACATATTAGTTATAAAGGTAATATTTTACTTGTATAGACAAATCATTTATCAACCTTTTCTCTAAACTCATAAAATAGCTTCATATAACTTGCAATCAGTTCTTGTACAACTACAACAAAGAATATTTTTGCAGCTGAGAATACTCACAAAATATAGCAATTTATATGTTAATATAAATAATAGATCTATACTAATAACTCATACATTTAGTTTATAAGATTAAAATAAAATTATAATTATTTGTTTAGCTAGTGATCTGTTTAGAAGAACTGAAGGTATAATGATTTTTCTAAGAGTACCACTTTTAATTATGATAAACTTTCCTTGATACTGGCTTCTACATTTTCAGCTGGCTGAATATGATCACTTTTATGAATTTTTATCAAGCAAGATGTTTAGGATAGTTAAAGAAATCAGAAATATCATGATATTTATGAAAGATAGAGCTGGTTACATATCCCCTTCTGAGCAGGCAAGCATGAGAAATCTTAAATACGGTTTTCCTTTCAAACAGCTTCTTATTGCACAGATTCAACCTTCTACTGAACTCTCTTTGTTGACTCATGCACGAAAACAAGGGAATTGTATTAACTCAACCCCACTGACTTGTTAAGCCATAATTTTAGAGCTATTACACCAAATATTTAAAAAGGAATATATTAAAAAATAACCAAGCTGCTTTGAGGAAATTGGGGCATAACCTTTTCATATTAAAAAATGAAAAGTCATTGAATTGGAAAAGAAGTATACTTTAATAGGGACATTTAACTTGCTAGATAAATGTAAAACATTAACACTGCTCTTGTAAAGTTATCACAGTGATTAAAAAGAACATAAAAAGTATACTTCTAAAATTAATTGAATCATGTTTGATGGAAAACATAAGGCCAGAAAATCTATTTTAGATTTTTTTCTATGGACCATTTAATATAATCTCAGTTCCTTTTTTAAATATTTTCTCCCCCGAATATAGCAATAAAATAAATAACCATACATTAACTGAGCATTTTTAACATTATTTTCTTTTTAATTTCCTCCAACGGAAGCAGAGGAGAAACTATGTGGAGATTATTAAGCAATTATAAATAATTAACAGTATTCTGTAAGTATAGCTACCCTATATGTATAGCAAGATTATTATCAAGCTATTATTCAGAATTAAATTCTTGTGATTTTAATTTTAATAAATTAAATTTCTTATAATTAGTTGTATAAATATCATATTTAACTATTTTTTAATTAAAGAGAGATAGGTCACAATATTGTAATGAATATATTGTATTTCAGAGCCTGTGAAATGTCATATGAAGTGTATATAAAATACATGCAAACTGTACTGCCAAACTATGAAATGAACAAAATTTGTGTATTATAGTATGGCAGTAAATTTTGTTACAGGATTGAATAAAAATGTTAAAAATACTATTGGCATAGATTACATGATACAGAAATTAACGGTATTAACATGAATACTAATGTGATTTTAAAATAGCATTTAAAAATGTTTATTTTATAGGTAGGGTAGAAATAAAATGTAAATTTAAATCTAAAAGCTACTTTTTCAGCTTTTATAATGACCATTAGAAAAATATAAAATATGGGGATGAGTGAGGTGGGGGAGAGTGGTGGGCAGAAAATAAAGGCAACTGTATTTGAACAACAATAAACAAGTAAAAACAGAAGAAAAATTTGAATCTAAAAAAAGAAAAATATAAAATAACAAGATCTTTTCAAAAAATAAAATTTGTTATAGGATAGGTAAAAGCAAAGACATGTCAAACTGTGAACCCCTTAAATGGGAAATTCTTCATTCTAGAGCTCTTGGAACACTTTATAAAAGCAGGCCTTATTTATAACAAAGACATAATCTCCAAACTTTCTGAAAAGCATAGAACACATAGACCCAGTTATGTGGACCTAATGCAATAGAACTAGGAGTTAATAAAAAAGTAAACCTAGTTATTCTGCCAATTAGAAGGAATAGTTTTATTCCTTAGGTTTATTGAGGCAGAGTAACTCCAACTGCTCATATAGGCTCTGTGGAAAGTAAGAAGTTAAAACAGATCAGTGTTAAGAGTTCATGATCATTAGATTCAGGCTGAAGTGATATGAAGCTGAATTACTTGACCTTTTTAAGCTAAAGATGCTATACTTATAAAAGGGTAGTACAGCCAGGACCAAACTGAAGATGTTGGAAAAAATAGATATAATTCACCAGTTTAAGCTCTCAGTAGTCCTATGGCCAAGGATTTACAATACCAAAGTCATAATTTGTTTTACCTTCTCTTTTCCTATTCCTGTTTCCACCATTTTTGCATGTTATGGAATAAAGCCAAATATGGCCTCATGCGGAAATAATCATTGCTTTATTGTTTATTTTTTCTGTTATCTAACAAGAAAATCTAAAAACCTTCATTGAATTCAGCCTCTTAGAAAAAACATATCATCCTTGAAGAAGAAATTAGCAGTAAACAAACAAATAAATGAATATAATGGATGAGAATCCAGATTATACTAAAGATTATTATTTCCAAAAATTAGTCACTAAAATTATTTAATAGCAATCACAATCCAAACAGAATTATATTTGGATTTCGACATCACTATGTTAAAAACGATGGGACTTCCTTGAAATAGCAAAAGCGATAGCAACAATAGCCACATGGCTACACTGCGCACTATCTAAAGGCCAGTACTACCCTATTTTACCTGCATTATCTCATTTAATCCTCAGTACGAAGCTACTTGGAAAGCAATGCCATTATTGCCATTTACAGATAAGGCAACTGAGACCAGAAATATTTGAGTATTATTTGAAATGTAACAGCTACTATAAAATTAACCAAGCTGGCAGATCCCGGAGATTGTGCTTTTAAAAGTTATACTGTACATCTAAATATAGAAAGTGATGGGTGCCTTACTAGATAGTAAATAAGTCTGCAGTTCAGTAATGAATGTGCCATGGCACTAGCAAAGGAGACAGGGATGGAATTAAGAATATTTTAAATAGGCCCAAATATTTATAAACAATCATGTGTGAGAGACATTACACAGGAGTGTGGAGTATAATGGGGAAAAGGTCAGAAACAAATTTTTTCTTCTAGTGTTTACTGAGGAATTAAATACTTTTTTAATGTAAATAATTTTATTTGGGGCATTGATACTCAGAATGTTAATGTCAAATAAACTGAAACTCAGCCACTCCTGTCTTTAAACCTGCAAATCTGTATTAATTCGATGACAATGAATTAACTAATACTAAATTCATTTTTAAAAAGGCAATGAGAATACATTTTATTTCTAATAGACATGATGTCTTATATCACATATAATTTTCAAAACACCAAACTATGTTCAGGAATAATTTTGCTTGAGATAAATAGAGTTCCAAATGTCCCAGGAATATATTTAAATTTTCTTTTGTAGTCACATAAATTTTATTTTGCAGAAATGAGGCCAATACTTTAATGGAACAATCTTATTTGGCCATTTCATCTATAAATTAACAGATGCTCTTCTCAATTAAGAGGCCTCGTTATTGTACAGTGTACAGGTTATAATTGCTTGCATTATTTATTCATATGAAAACTTTTCTCACAATGAACTAAAACTGCTGCAATTGTTTACTAAGAAAACTGATTCAGTTAATATATTTGTATACTTTAATAAAGCTGGGGAAAGCCTGTTTAATGTATAAGCATCCCTATTTCACCTTGAATGAAGATGATCTGGTATGATTTAAATAAAGTTCTTCACATTGAAATAAAAATCCTTATTAACATCCACTAGAATAAAATGGTCAGGAGAGCAAGGGCTAAGTTATTATTGTTGTTGTTGTTGTTATTATTATTATTATTATTTTAAGCTTATATCCATTGCCTAGAACAGTAATCTGTCTTATGTAGATGTTCAAAAATACTTGAGCAAATGAGTGATATAGTTACTATGTATTGAGTACTTACCATTTTCCAAATATCATACTGAGTACTTTAAGTAGTTTACCTCTTTTAATGTTCACTATCACCTAATTTTGCCATTCCACATCTATAAATGAGAGTCTATGCATCAGCTTTTATAGTAGGTCTTTTCTTATGAGCAAGTCAATGAATCTTTTTCTCTCTTTGAGCTTCTTTCCCCATCTTTAAAATGGAGAAAACAAGCTTATCTGGGCTGAGTTGTGAAAAATAATGACAAAAAGCAAATATTTATCATAGTGCAAGCAACATAGTTGACAGTGTATAATCACTACATACATTATAATGAGACTATGAAGCCCATTTTTTTCACATCTTATGACAGTCAACTAAATAGAAGTTTGACCTAGTTTTCCTTGCTTGAATAAGTATAAACTTATATCAGGTCTCTTAGCTAGAAACTGTGACTGTTCGCTGTTTTAGTCAATAAACTATTTAAGTTCCATTTGGTGCAGGGATATGAGTCCTGATTATTGTCTGGAAGTTGTCTTTTGGTTAAAAACAAGAAAGTAATATTCAGAAAACTTCAGACTAGTAGTCACTGGCTTGTGAAAACAAAAGACAAGAAAGAAAGTAAATGAGGCAGAGCCAATAATAAGTGTTATTTTCAGAAAACCTGCACTCCCCATATTCTAAGTGCTCTGGAGAACAGGCAAGATCACAGAGGACACTGAGTTAAAATCGGATACAGAAGAGAGAGGTGTTAAATATGAAGAGGCTTTACAAATACCATAGCCAATTTTATTTCACATATATTTTCATTCTATCAATGTTTATAACATTGTCTAAACAGTCTAAAAGCATTATTTTTGATAAGTAAAATATACAAGATTCTGACTGAAAGGAAGGCATCATGTACTTTTATTTTCCTTCTAAGAAGCATATGCAAAATAATGGTGAGCCTTGCAATTGATGGCATTTCAGGTTTCCTAAAACTCAGTAGTTCATGTGTTTGGATGACTCAAGAAGAAATTTTGCATCCCACAACTCAAAGCTGTTCTTTCTTCCGGAAACAAGACTTGATGGCTGATTGATATTTCCCACAACAATGGCACCGGGGTAACACTGGCACCTGCCCCAAGACTGCCCTCAAAGCTGCGAGTGTTAAGCTCTCCTTCCCGTTATCAGTGTTGCCTAAAGTCCTCAAAATGTTTGAGTGTGTGTGAAAGTTCTTTAAGTTTCCCCACATCAAATATGCATTATTGATAGAGCAAATGTATTGTTGATGTTATGTTCCAGGCTCTGTGAGGAATTCTGAGAATTCAATGGTGAGCAAAAAAAAGACATTTCTCTCCCTCATGGTACTTGATATTTAAAGCCTGGGGAAGACATTGCATTTTGAGGTGTATGTTAGGTGGACTTAGCTAAATCAAGGAGGTGAAAGAAGGTATTTCTAAAGCAGTGATATTTCAGTGGAGATCTTATTGACTCAAAAAGCATGGGGGATCATTCTATGTTTTTGTGTTAACAGTCTTACTCTACTGGCTGTTGTAAGAATTATATTCTATGACGAGGTCTATCCAGAAAGTATTTAGCCATGTACTATGAAAAATAGAGACATTTACTGAAGAAGATATAAGATACATGAAACATTGTATATATAGGACAATGATGCCTCAGTCCCCTTCAAGGTAGGCATCTTGGGATATCACACAGTTTTCCCAACTGCCATCAGCTGCCTTGTTTAATTTTCCTAAACCTCATTAATGGTCTAAAATCTCTTTGGTGTCAAAGGTGATTTTAGTTTTAGGAAAAGCCAGAAGTCACAGGACACCAAATCTGGACTGTAGGGTGGCTAAGTCATTTGAATGATTTGGTGTTTCACTAAGAAACTCTACACAAGATATGATGCATGAGTGGGTGCAATGTTGTAATGAGGCTGCACAGTATCCATTTGCCCACAGCTTCAAACTTCTGAATCATCTGAATAGTTTGCGTGGAGGAATGTTCAAACTTAATACCCAATTTAATGCAGATTCATTGTTCTACTTCCTCAGCCATTTTGAATATGACAGCCACACAGTACACATGCTCACTCAATGGTGTCTACTGCCCCCATTGACTAGTACAGTGAAGTTGTCATTGTTCATGTGTGCTAATTCCAGTCCAGTCTCTTTGGCTGCCTGGTTACATCAATGTCCCACAAACCAGTCTTGTTATATTAACAGTGGTTGGACTTTTTTCTGGACAGACCTCATATAATACATGTATAGGCTTGGATTGGCTCTTGGAACATAGTAAGGTCTCATTCAGTGCGTGTTAGCTACTTGTATTGTTCCACTTCTCCCACTCTCCTTCTTCTTCTAATTATTATTATTAGCAGAAATAACAACATGCTTAAAAGTCCTGATGTTGGGAAAGATTGTGGCTAATAAAAGAGTCTCAGAGAAAGGCAGTACGGCTCCAGTGTAAAGAGAAAATGGAAAGTTGTGTAAGATGGACGGCAGACGTAGGCTGGAGTCAATCTAGCCAGGGCCTTGTATGGTGTGCTGTTTTTCTTTTACTTCTAGAAAGGTTTCAAACAGGAGGGTGAAAATGAACTGATTGTATTTGAACCTATGCAAGATGACTCCTGCTCCAGTAAGTCACAGAGATCAGAAGAGGGTCAGACTGGCTGCAGACCTTTCAGGTAGATATCTTGGTAGTTATCTAGGAAAATTTTTAAACATGGTGCCAGGGAAGATAAAACACCTATATGGTGCTTGATAAATATTTTGTTACTTTTGCATACTTTGAAAATACAGATGGATGAGTAAACATACCATATAGCTATTTTTATTAAAATGGTTATTAAAAATAAAGTTCTTATAATCCCAGAAGTAACAGATACTTGAGCTACATGTATAAGTTTTATGGTGTTTATTATTGTCCAACACTCAATAAATCTACTTAGTTATCAGTATTATAATTACTGCTACATGACCTAATGAGACCCGGGAATGATGAAACTATGTAACATGTGAAGCTTTATGAGTTCCATGGAAGAAAAATTTGTAATATAAATTTAAACATTTTTCAGAGCCACAACTATGTCTCATAATATGTTATGTAAAATGTAATAGTTTTCCAAAGATAGACATTTGATATGAAATTGTTGATTGATTCATTTATAAGTTAAATGCCTTCACCAGTATGATCTATAGCTATAGCAGTATCAGGCAACCCGCATTAACAGTAAGACACTTACTTAGCTTGAATCCTAAGAAAAAATAACAAAAAGTAGTAAGTATATGGAATAGAGGGCACTTGAACAAAGAGATACATGGGCAGGAGCAGACTGATCAAATCTTAGTCACACCATAAGAATTTTGTTCAAAAATTAAATGCCTGTGATGTCCTTTCAAACAAATGAATAAAAGCTGATAGGATACTTCTAAAATAAGGGTAGTACAACAAAATTTGGGGACCCTTAGTAAGATCATAATTAAGAATTAATTTTTTCCTATTAATACGATACCCAATCACTTGAACAACATTTACATTATAGCCAGGTGCTCATGGATGGACCCCACATGCTGCCCACCTCTCTCTCTCACACACACACATATACACACATAGCTGATCAGCAAAATGGGTCAATTCCTAACTAGTTTATGGTTAGAAACGTCATGCAGATCTTTCACACACTGTTTTTTTTGTTTGTTTCTTTTAGGTCTCAAGCATCCTGGATCATCTGGACACACACAGAGCAAGTCATACAGTCACGAAGATTCCAGGAGACCATTTATTTGGTGAAAGTAAACCTTGTATTTCCAGAAAAAAAATAATAATTTCTGAAGTTAAATTTTTCATAGTAGTGATGTAATTGTTTATTGTTACACCTATAGATATTTCCTTTTATTATGTTATTTTTAATAAAGGACTATGTGGAGAGACAGACTCCAGGCTGACATTTGATTATTTCAGGGATGGGAGCTGACATGAAGAGATTTAACAAAGGCACATAATATTATTACATAGAGAGTTTTTTGTATTTATTATTTCACTTCATACAATAATTATGTATTGCTGTTGTATTTTGCAAGACATGAAGTTCAAAAGTAAAGTCTAAAGATGTAACAGTCTTTTAGTATTGATTTCAGCCAAACATAATAATCACTAGACCGAAAACAGGAGTATCTATTGACTGATTACTGACAACTTCCTTCAATAAGTTACTTCAACCTCTAGTTTGAAGTAACTTATTGTTGCAAAAATCAGAAAAAAATGAATCCGTTTCACTCTCCTTTATCTCATAGCATTTACCTCTGTTACCCTATTTAAGAGGATTTTAAATATGTTAAAATGCAAGGCATACGCACCTCCTCCTTCCTTCCCCCCACCTCTCTCTCTCCCTCAAACACACACACACTGATGATCAGCAAAAGTAGACCAATTCCTGTCTGGTTTGTACTTAGAAATGTTGTCCAGATATTTCAAGCTCTGATTTTTCTTGTTTTAGGTCTCAAGCACCTTCTTTAAGTACATTGAGTATGATTAAGATCGTGGATGCTTGTGCCTTGGTGCCCAGAGTAGAGGGCTGTTTTGGTTGCCTATCACCAGCATGGCCTGGACAAGCCATTCAATCCCCTTAGGCCTCAGCTTCTTATCTCTAAAATGGCTCCAATAGGCAGATTTACCTCCCATGGTTTTTGTGCAAATATGTGAGTCAACACATGTTACACACTCAGAAGAGTGCTTGCTACCTATCCAGTAGGTCTGCGTTCATCATTTTCTCTGTTTCCGGGAACTCCTCACACCCTTGAGGCTGCCATGACTCTCCTACCACTCGGGCATCAAATCCCTGGCATATTTTAGCTGCATCGTCTTTCCCTTCTCCCATCCTCTTATCCGTGTCTTCTGTGTAATCTTCAAATGATTTCTGAATCTCTGTATGGAGGTGCAAGTGTAGTGCACACAGCAGAGGTTACTGCTTTTCTACGCATCAGTGAAGAGCATCTGGAAGTGACCTTAATATGCTCAGAATATCAATGTGCAATATTACACCCCAAACAAAATACCCTTTGTCCCAGTTATAATAAATTTGACCTGCCTTGATTTCAAAATTTATAAAAGTGTTTTTACAAGTAAACCATCTCTATTCTCCACTTCCTGGTTCTACCACTGCAAGCTCTATGACTCTAGTACTGAACCTCTCAATTTCCTTACCTGCAAATCAGCAAGAAACATAGCATGTATTCCATGGGCTGTTGTGCGAATGAATGAAATAAAATATGAAAAGTATTTTAAACTACTTTTTCATGGTAAGCACTCAGTAAAGATTAGTTATTGATATTACCAGCATTACTATTAATTTCATGTTACCAAATGAGATATTGCTATTACCAAGCAAAAACTAGCTGATGTGCTCTGCATTCTTTTCAGACAGAGTTCAGGACTGATACACAATATGATGTAAACCCTTTCAAGACAGCAATATCATTATGTGTTTTATAGACAGCACAGAGAAATGCATTGTTAAATGTAACAGCATGTAATAATCAACATGTTCATTTATTTAAATGAATTAAATGGTATGTTTCCTCTACAGAAAGTTTTCACAACCTTGGCATTACTGATATATATATATTCCTAGTGTCCAGGTTCAAATGCTGTCTTATGGGAGGTTGTCCTGTGTGTTATAGGCTGTTTAAGAGCATCCCTAATCCCTCCCTGCTAGATGCCAGTTGCCCACCCCCTGCCACAGTTGTAACAACATCTCCAGACATTGCCAATCAGATCCTGGTGGAGAAAATTATCTCTGGTTGAGACCCACTGCTCTGTATATACCTCAAGTGGTGACAATATTAGCTGATCATCCTCAATGACAATATATAACTTATACTGAAAATTAAGATAATAAAAACATTTAGGTTATTCTTCTACCATGATGCCATTCGTGATCTACAATAACTAGCCCCTCGAAGGGCTTAACTTGGTCTAGTTCCAATGTGAACTCACACCTTTTTTCGCTTCATTAAAATTTAACAGCAACCATACTGTTTTTACTGTTTAATTTTATTGCTGTAAGTGAGAGTCAGAGTTTGGACTTTAGCCACTTAGCCACAGCAAGACAGCACTATAAACGTAGATACTGTAAAATCACAAGTCCTTGTTATGTGAACTTTCCCCAACAAATGCAGTTTTTCTTTGTTAAAAATACTCCAGCAATCTCTGTAAACCACATTTGGTAAAATGTGCCACTGGCCTCTATAAGCATACAAACACAATGAAAATAATAACTCAGCTTTGGGAATTCACATAGAAACAAAAATTTATGGAAACATATTTGGAAATGAATTCAAGCCTTCCTCAATGAGTCATAGAAGAATTTGTCATTGGAGTTTACATTTTCCAAAGAATGAGTCAGAACCAGTAAAAAATAAAGGCAAAGAGGATACATAAACATGTGATGCAAAAGAACATTTTAAACACGACACCAGTGGCAGAAATCATAAGGAATGGGGATATTATTATTTACACAATGTGCTTGAGTGCATATATGTATATGTGAGTATTTCTGGGAGAAGATTGATATTGTCCATCAAAATCGCTAATACTTTAATAACTTCAGATACCACTCTGTCACACCATATTACTTGTATCTGCAACAGTCTGTTCTACTATTACACTTGTTTTGAAAATGCAAATTTGTTTCAAGGCAGTTGATTCAAGGTATATTTTATATATATACACACACATATATATAATATATTTATATGATGTAAGCAAATATATCTCTAAGGACATAGATATATTTGTTTCTGCATTGATATAAATACATTTTATTATGTGCAATTTCATCTGCAAGAAAACCAGGTGAAGGCAGATAACGTGCACCCACCTGAATGGAGCCAGTGACAAAAATACTTCAAAGGAGCTACCTCAATTCACTGTTACTCCACATGGCCATCCATCTCTGATATTTAATTTCAATACCCCTCCTTCTATCACTGTATAATAGTTCATAAGCTAATCATTCTGAGTCCACTTCCATAAGCAGACTTTGAATATTTTTCAAGATTATATGTCATATTTATTGTGCCATTTTCATATTTCTTAACCATTCAACACATAGAAAACTGTGCCATACTGTTATTAGGTTCTGATGATTCTTTTCTTAATATGTCACTGATAAAATTTTTGAGTGTTGTCCCCTGACTCCATTTTTCCATAAGTGCTGTGAATTTCATTGCACAATTTTGCATATGGCAGTGTCTTTTAGGAGCTCACATGTCAAGTGATAACACACCCAACTGTAATTCAATGATGTTGGCGTATTTCTACTGCTGTCGGATTTAGCTGTTTCTGCAAAAGGTTTTTGTAACTAATGTTGAATGTAGAAACTTTAGCATTGAAGAGTACAGTTCAGTTCTTAAACATTCCCTTTTTATATATAAGCAGAGAAGGCCTTGTTTATGGAAAGAACAGATTAGTTGAGAGAACCATAGGGGAAACAACAGAAAGGTACAAATGAGAGAAAACAAATTATTAAAATATTCCCTTTCCTTAATCATTCTGTAATTAATTTCTTAACTACCCTCAAGGGGCTAGAAAGTAGGATGTGTGCCATATTACACAGAAGGTGGCATTAACTCCTTTGTCACTGTGGGTAAGATTTCACATAGTAATCACCTGTAGTCATATGGATGGCTCAGCATGTTCTGACCTGCTGTCCCACATAGTGATGCAGCTGCTGACACCCGTAGATGACTGGCAAGGCCTGCGCCTACCTGGCTTCTGTCAGAGGCCAGCTCCAGCCCTTTCCGGCAATAACGAAATTGGTACTCACAACCCAAGTAGTACCTGCCCTAGCATCATCTTTAAATTAGTATTATCTTGCTTACCACAATAGTGACTAGATCTCTAGAGGTAGTTTACAATTTTGTATTTGTATCATTCTAATTGTGTTAGGAAGAATATAAAAATATTTTTTCACATAACTTTGTTCATCCCTACAGCTTACATATTAAAGTTACTGATAGTGTGTTCTATTTGGAAAAGAACTGTAGAAGGAATCTGTACACATGATTCTTATTCTTGTTCTTTTTTAGGTCCTTTTTCCCATGAAAAAATGTAAATAAAATATCTTCTCACATGCACATTGCAAGGTAGACATGATAAATTGGATATGTTATTACTAATTGCACTGACTTAGCATTAAAAAAATCAAAGGGCTTAAAATCAATGATATCACAGGTGTGGAGGGAATGCTTACATTCTCTTCTAATGCTGGGCTTTTCCTAGTTCTTTGTCCTTTTGCTCTTAAAGGGCAGAAGTGCAGTATTTGCTAATCCAGTTGCTTAGAGCTAAGAGTTATAATAGCGAACACTTAAAATATGGTACACACTGTTCTAAGCACCTCACATATATATGGTCATTATATCTTCACTACAGTATTATCCTTGTTTCACAGGTGAAAGATCAGAAGCGCAGAGTGGTTAAGTGGCCTGGTAAAAAGAGATGGCACTGTTCCCATTAGTTGCCATTCTGAGTTATATAAGCATGGAATAATGCTGGGGTTCTTAAGATCACACCTGGGTACTTTGATTCTGGGGGAAAACTATGTAAGAAAGTGGAAAGGGGGAGTTCTTGTCCGGATTTTAATATCTCTTTTGTGGTACTGAATTTTGTAGAACTCCAGTGTCCTCAACGGTAATGCATGCTTCACTGCTAATGTGAATCATGTGCTCATGTAAGGCTTGCTGCATAGTTTTTAGAGAGTCAGACTAGAGAGTTGGGACTGTGTGATTTGAGATGGGAATATAATCAGGGTAAATTTTAACCTGGAGGATCTGGGGGCACGATTCTGGCTTTCTGAGAAGTTTCAGAAGACTATACAAAAGTTTATTAATTATTTAAATAATAACCCCACAGAGAAGACAGAATCCCCCATGTAGCTTCTATTCTCCACCCTAGGAGGGGAGAGCCTCATTTATCTGTAGCATTAGTCACTGAGTCCAACAAGTAAAGGTAAATGAAAATTGGAGGAAGAAGAGGAATCAGTCACTTCCTTCTATCCCCAGGTCCCCATTTATGAGAAAGAAGATAGGAAAGCAATCAAGGTGTCCATTAATGCATAAATGGATAAAGAAAATGTGATACACACACAAAGAAATGTTACTCAGCAATAAAAAAGAAGAAAATCTTGTCATTTGAAACAACATGGATATAGAGTATAAGCTAAGTTAAATAAGTCAGACAAAGACAAATACCATGTGATGTCACTTATATGTGAAATCTAAACACACAAAAACAAAATAAATGAATGAATAAAACAAAATAGACTCACAGATACCTAGAACAAATGACAGTTTGTCCTCTGGAGGGTGGAGTGGGGTGATGGGTAAAAAGGGTGAAGGGGAATAGAAGTACAAATGTCCAGTTTAAAATAAAAGTCATGGAAATGTATTTAACAGCATAAGGAAACTATTCATTATTATTGTATAACTCCATACTATGGTGACAGGTGGTAATTAGACTTATTGCAGTAATCACATCATAAGAAATATAAATGTTCAAACAATATGTTGTATACCTGAAAACAATATAATATGTCAACTAAATTTTAATAAAAATAAAATTTGGTCTGTTCAATGTATTAATTAGAAACTCTGTATGTGAGTTATGTCATGTTGTAAAGAAGTGCAATTATATCCTAAGAACCCTGGAACACCAATCCAAAAGAACCTATGCACCCCAATGTTTATAGCAATACAATTTACAATAGCCAAGTGTTGGAAGCAACCTAGGTGCCCATCAGTAAATGAATGGATCAAGAAACTATGGCACATTTACCCAATGGAATTCTATGCAGCAGAAAGAAAGAAAGAGCTTGTACTCTTCGGGACACCATGGATGGAACTGGAGAGCCTTATGCTAAGCAAAATAAGCCAGGCAGTGACAGACAAATACCATACGATCTCACCTTTAACAGGAACCTAATCAACAAAACAAACAAACAAGCATAATATAACCAAAGACACTGAAATTGAGAAAAGGCTAATAGTCACCAGAGGGGAGAGGGGAGGGAATTTCAGGGGGAAAGGGGAAGGGTTTGGAGCAACAATCATAAAGGACACATGGACAAAAACTAGAGGGGGTGGAAATGGGAGGGAGGTGGGGAGGGCTGGGGCGGTGGGCTGGGATGGGAGTAAAAGACAGAAAACTATACAAGAACAAAGATTAAAATAAAAATAATAAAATTAAAAAAAGAAGTACAATAACACTGGAATTGTACCTACTTAAATTAGACAATGTACAGGGAACAAACAGTTGCCATTCTTTTTTCTTGTTTGTTTGCCTTTTTAGAATTTTGAATCAACTTCCCCTATTTAAGGACTATCCCACATCATGAAGCAAAGCACTCTTGCATCTATAGAAACTGAAAGGGCTCATTTTACAGCCTCCCTCACTACTCAGGTGCAATCGTTTGACCTAGACTGTGACAGTTCAATGTACCCTCCACTGACCTTGACTAGGAAGGCAGTGATATAAAGCAGCAGGGAGTACACAGAACTCATTCTGAAAAGGGGTAGCCACTGGCAGCAGCTACACCTAGCTCCCAGAAGCCGCAGTTCTGTGGTCCGCTGTGCTGGGTAGGTGGGATTAGCATTGCCAGCTACAGCTTCTGGTGCCCAGTCACTGTGATTATAGTGTAACTTCCCTGGATCATTTTCTTTGGTGTAAATTTGGACACTGTTACTGGCTACGCCACTTCAGATCCAACTCTCCAGCTCCACTGTTAATGAATTCTGCTCTTACTTAAATCAACCAGTCTTCTTGCTTTTGTCAATAAACCTTAACTGATACAGTATGTTGCATACTTAAGCAGTACCAGACCTACAGCCATAATAAATACCAGATCCAAGAAGTCAGAAATTATGTTCAATTTATTCAGTGTTAGATTTGTGGCATCTAGCTCAGGTTAGCAGAGAGCAGGCACTAGATGAATATGTATTGGATGAATGCTTCCTGTTATCTCAGAAATAATTGTCAAATGAAAATTGAGTCCAGAAAAAAAATAATCATTAAAATTAAAATTGTAGAAGAATTATGTTAGAATTTTAATATATTTTTGTAATAAATAAAACTACTGGGTAGCTTCATATATGCTTTAGAGAGACATGTCACCGTTTGGCGGTTAGGTAACATTCACAGCCCGTAGCGGCAGCTCACACACACCCCTCAGCATCAGGTACAAAACCACAGGCACAGGATGAGAGTTATTCCGTTCCATCTTATTAGCCAGATATACTAAAGCTAAAATTTTAACTTAAATGACATAAGAAGAGAGGGCTTATATAATCTCTGATTCTGTTTTCATTAAGTACTTTCTTATAATAAAGCAAAATGAAGAAGACAGACAGGTGTATTCATTCTTCACCCAAGTGCCCATAATTAGCACTATGACTGAACTGGACTTTTAGAAACTGGAAAAAACATCTCTTTCTATAAAAGCAGAAATCAAGTTTAATAGAAATCTCAATTTACTATCTTTGCCTCCCTTCACCTCTAAATTTCAGAGAATTGAAGCAATACTGGAGAATTTGATTCCTCTTCTTCCAGAAGCAACATCTGGTCAGGTACTAAACACTTGCTATTTTTATCTCTCCAGTTCAATTTTCATGTAGATATTCTAGCCTAAGCACTTATCACCTTATATCTAGACAATTATAATCCAGCTTTTATCTCCGGCTCCAATAGGTTGCTAGCTCTGTCTGTTATGTATATTTCTAAAGATTAAATCCTAACACACTACTTCCCCAACATTACTCCCCCGCTGAAAAAGCTTTCTGAATCTTTATTACCTGTATTTTAATTTTTAAATGCACTTAGCATTCAAAGTTCTCTGCAGTCTAAGTAAATATAACTTTTTTTATTTATTTTGTGCAGATTCTACATGTAAACTTTCGCAATAATCAAAAGAGTTCACGTACTGTTTCACACAATTCCTTTAGAGAGGATCAAATCTGCATTTGCAAGGCTTGTTCTTCAATCCCAGTCTAGCCCACTCTGTTTTTAGAGCCTTATCTGAAGACAACCTCTTTCTGAAATTCATCTGTTTTACCAATTTCTTTAGCTTTTTAAATAGAGCCCATTATTACATTGTTAGATAGCATCCAATCCCCTCCAACAAGTAATAACAACATTGCATTTTATATTTTTTAATTTCCCACATCACCTAGTTCTGCTCAATGCCTATAAAAGGTAATCAATAAGTATTTGTTGATCGATTTTTAGATACAACCTAAGCATCAGTACTATTTTTCCTGATGAGCTGGAAAATGAAACATGGAGGTTCAGTGGACTTGATTAGAGATGAGACTCGGAATACAAAATCAATTGTGGTGCACTTTTATCTTATTTTGCACTTGGGGATAACGCTTCTGTATGCTTGCTCATTCTTGTATTGGTAATTCTAATTTTCTTACAGGAGTTAGAGAATGAGACCTATATTATTCCTACTTGTAATTATTCATTTGAAAACTTTTGTCTCCTAAACCGTAGTTAGGTACTATTTTAAGCAACAATGATCAGTAAGAGCAAGCTATTCTCTTCACAGATCTTGCTTTGCATTAAGTGTATATAAAACTAACAAACTAAATAAATCAGATAATTTTAGATG
This sequence comes from Anoura caudifer, assembly GCA_004027475.1. Classification (NCBI taxonomy): domain Eukaryota; kingdom Metazoa; phylum Chordata; class Mammalia; order Chiroptera; family Phyllostomidae; genus Anoura; species Anoura caudifer. The sequence continues at coordinate 84,852 of PVKU01006626.1, forward strand.
GTGATAATTACTTTAAATACAATTCACAGGGTAGTGGATAAGAAGGGAGAGACCGCTTAAGATTCAAAAGCTTGTCAGTGCAATGGCTGAACTGAGCCAGGAATGATGAGAAAGAGCTGACCATGAGCTGAGCAAAGCTCTCCAGGAAAAGAATTCTGTGAAAATTCAAAGACCTTTTGTTTCCAATCAGTTAGATGTGTTCAAAGGTAAAATTCCAGATGTTTCTGGTAAACTTTTATTTACAGGACACATGAAGGCTAGGAAATGAAGGGGAAGGTAGGTAGCGAATAGAAGAGGTAGATGGGGGACCAGGTATGTAGGTAATCCTTCCAGATCACTGGGAGGAGTTCAAGGTTTATTTTATATGCAGTTGAAAGCCACCAAAAGGTTTTAATCAAAGGATGATCTGATTTATGATTGAAAAGTTACTTTCACAGTTATGATGAGAATGGCTTACTAAAGAAAAAGCGAGATAAAGAGAGACCATTTAGAAGGTTATTGTAATGGTACACATAGCACAGAGTGGGGATGACAGCAGTGAGTTTCTGGAGATAGTGACAAATTCAGGATATATGTGAGTGGTAGACTTGCTGATGGATTGAATGTGGGAGTAAAGAAAAAACTGAAATTAATAAAAGCAGAGTTTTGATTACTTAGAATTGAGATATAAGTTACAGCCAAGATGGAGATGTAGGTAGAAACCCTTAGCTTCCTTGCACAACCAATCTAAAATCAATAAACAACCAAAAGCACCAGAAAATCAAACTGCATGGAACTCCAACAACCAAGGAGTTAAAGAAAAAATCAACCAGAACAACCAGACCGGTAAGGCTGACCGTGCTGGCCAACTCAGAAAAACCGCCAGCATGCGGCAGACTGTGGGGGTGGGGCTGGCTGCTGAGCCCTTTCGGCTGCATGGGAGGGGCTGAGTTAAGGGGAAAACTGAGACTCAGAGCTGACTGTGGACTACGACTGGGGTTGCCAAGGTGGGAGAGTCTCCCAGCCTCACGTGAGAGTTGAAAAGTGAGCTATAGACCAGCAGGCCAGCCGCACTATTCCCTCTCCAGCCCCTCCCCCACAGCCTGCCGCAGTGCAGCAAGGAGGGCTGTCCTGCCCAGGTGAATACTTAAGGCCCTATCCCCTTACAACCTATCAGCTGTGCTAAGACAAAGAAATATGGCCCAAATGAAAGAACAGAGCATAACCTCAGACCTAAATGATGAGGAGTTTGCCAACTTATCTGCTGGAGAATTTAAAGTCCTGGTAATCAAAATTCTCACAGACCTGATTGAGCTGGGTAAAAAAATAAAAAACCAAATGAAGGATACCCAAAGTGAAATAAAGCAAAATATTTAGGGAACCAACAGTGACAGGAAGGAAACCAGGACTCAAAGCAACAATTTGGAACAAAAGAAAGAAAGAAACATCCATCCAGAAGAAAAGGAAGAAACAAGAATCCCCAAAAATTAAGAGAGACAACTTGAAACGTGCCAATATCCAAATTATAAGGGTGCCAGAAGGAAAAGAACAACAACAAGAAATTGAAAACTCTTTTGAACAAGTAATGAAGGAAAACTTCCCCAATCTGGCAAAGGAAATAGACTTCCAGGAAGTCCAGGAAACCCAGAGAGTCCCAAAGAAGTTGGACCCAAAGAGGAACACACCAAGGGACATCAGCATTAAGTTACTCAAGATTAAAGACAAAGAGAAAATCCTAAAAGAAACAAAGGGAAAGAAGACAGTTACCTACAAAGGGGTTCCCATGAGACTATCAGCTGATTTCTCAAAAGAAACCTTACAGGCAAGAATGGTCTGGAAAGAAGTATTCCAACTCATGAAAGACAAGGACCTACATTCAAGATTACTCTATCCAACAAAACTTTCATTTAGAATGAAAGGGTAGACAAAGTGCTTCCCAGATAAGGTCAAGTTAAAGGAGTTCATCATCACCAGGCCCTCACTGTATGAAATGTTAAATGGACTTATCTAAGAAAAAGAAGATAAAAATATGAACAATAAAATGACAACAAAGTCACAAGTATTAACAAATGAACCTAAAAGAAAAACAACAAAAACAAAAACTAAGCAAACAACAGAACAGGAACAGAATCAGAGAAATGGACATCACACAGAGGGATTTCAGTGGGGAGGGGAAAGGGAAGAATGGGGGGGAAAGATACAGGAAAGAAGAAGCATAATTAGCAGGCATAAAATAGATGGGGAGAGATAAAAACATGGTATAGGAAACAGAGGACTCAAAGAACTTACATGTACAACCCATGGACATGAACTAAGGGGGGATGTTGAAGGGTTGGGGGGCAGGACGGAGGGGGTGTAAATGGGAGAAAATTGGAAAAACTGCAATAGCATAATCAATAAAAATACTTTTAAAATAATAAAATGAAATAATTGAGATATAAGAACATTTGGAGGGTTTAATAATGAATGAGTCATGAACTTATTTTAATGATCTTTCTAATGAATGGATTATGTAAGTGCAACAGGAAGTGCAAGATAGTACAGTAAAAATAGTGTAAAATCATTTTCAAATCTTTTTTTTTTTTTTGCACTATATCAAAGGGAGCAGAGAGAAACTTTGACCCATTGCTACTGGATTTACTAAGTGAGGTTGTCAGTAGATCTCTCAGTCATTTAAACAGGGCAAGCGATCCTACAGCATGTGCTATCTAGGATGGACAAGTATTCTGATTTGTTTGGGATCAAGGGGTTTCCCAGGATGTGGGCTTTCAGTTCTAAAACCATATTGAGTGGTCACTAGTGTAATCTTTCCTTTGTCATCTTAAAGAAGTTGTTTATACATAGGTAGAGGCTAGGGCAGATGATAGAAGGTGGGAGCCTGAAAAATAATTTTCAGGAGGCATTTGAAACTGGAAAAGAATAATTATGCAGGTTTAATAGGCTGTTCAAAGGCAGTGTTAGCCTAAGGCAATAACGATTAAGAGCCGGGAATGTGGACTCCGGAGTCACTTAGGCTTGTGTTCAAATTCCAGTGCCTCCGTTTACCAGCTGTGTGACCTTGAGCAAAGGACTAAACCAAGTTCCCATATCTGTAAAATGGAAATAAAACCTATTTATTTTGAGGTATTATTAAAATAATACATAAAGCATTTAGAAGAGTTGCATGATTCAGAGTAAGCAATGCAAAACCATGTTAGCAGCTAGTATTACTGTTATTGTTACTTAGGAAATTTTTGCAAAGGGATCAGGTAGTGATTCTTGGGCAAAAATAAGTAGAGAGGAAAGTAAGAGTTTAGATGAGAAAAGAACTGTGTATCACTTCTTTGTGGCTTTCAAACTCACCTCTCTTTGTGTACTCCTCAATGAAAAAAAATAAGAATTGAGTTGGGTAATAAAACAATGTATGACTTTCAACTCAAAGCAAAGGGCTCAGATATGAAAATTGTTACCAAGTGAAAGAAAACCTGAACTTGAAATTAACTAGCTTCAAAAAACAATGAGAGTAGAAAGACGGGTAGAAGGAAGAAGGTTTAAAGTCGTTTTAATGGATCACATCAGGAGGCAAAGGGATGTGCTAGCAAGGCCTCCCAGAGGACGGCCTGTGCATTGACACGGGCCCCAAGCTCCGAAGGACACCGCCCTTGGCTCACCATTCTTAACAAGGGGCTTTGTGCTGTCACTTTGAACTGCATCCTGCACTTCATATAGTTGGTCATGCTGGAGAGTCATACCCAAAAATAGAAGGAGATATTGGGGGAAAGTTACCAGTAGCTAAAATAATGGCTTTTTCAGCCAATATTTTATTACTTAACTCAGTATACTATGGTCACTGGAAGAGCTAAGATTTATATTTCAACTTCCAAGTTTTTATTCAGTGTACTTTTAAAATGATTAATTGCTTCCTATTGTCTCAACCAAATCTGTTGATGGTTTCAGTGTGATATTGTAAATGATCTTTTTTACAAATACTCTAGGTATATTTGGAAATAATATTGTGATAATAGGGGAGAAAGTTTAGTTACTCTTAATATTATTTAAATCAAACATCCACATTTTGTCAATTTTTGATATGCCAAAATAGATATATATTAATATATCCAACTATAATTTTGATTTTATCAGTTTCTTTTTAAAGTTATTTTCTTTGCAAGTGTTTATTTTAAGGTATTGGCTTATAAGGATTCATTATGGCCTGCTTTAACTCTATATTACACATTGGATCTTTGTAAAATAATGATCAATGCTATTGGATAATTACTTGTAGACTTCATTTTTACTTTCCTTGATATAAATCTTCCTATCTACAGTAATATTATCTTCAGCATTTCTTTGGTTTGTCAATATTTCTTTATCTTTCTGTTTTTGGTGTTTCCATTGTGTTTTATTTTGGGTACATTTACTATGAAAGGCATATCATTATTTTCCTATATATTCTTTAATGCCTCACATTTATTTTCATAGCCATTCACATACACCTTTATAATTTTACTTATCTTGGGTTTTCAATATTTTTTTCTCCTACCTTGCATCATGCTAAGCAAGTTTATTCAACATTGCTACTCTCCAGGATAATTTCTCCCCTTGTTTATCTATGTAGTATCTGCTCATCTTTCAGATATCATCTCAAAGTTACTTTAAATACTCCACATAACAGATACCCTCTTCTGTTATCGCCTCTCATAACTCTTTATATCATTTATAGTTTGCAATTACATATTTGTGTGACTGTAATAGGAGACTGGGACCATAACTGGTCAATTATTTGAAAAGATCTATTAAAGCAGGGATCTATAAAATAATATAAAGAATTTTTTATAATTTTAAAATCATGAGTATTTTAACTTAAGAAATAGAAATACAGTTTCATTTATTTTCTGATAGAGGTCCACCTTTTATTTTTTAATGACACTGGCAAACACTGGCCCTGGCTAGGTAGTTCAATTGGGTTAGAGCATCATCCTACTACACTAAGGTTGCAGGTTCAATCTCCTGTCAGGGCACGTACATGAAGCAGCCAATGAGTAAATAAATAATTTGGACAACAAATTGATATTTCCCTTTCTTGCCCCTTTCTCTCTCTAAAAAATCAATAAATAACAAAAAATAAAATAAAATAAAATAAAATAAAATAAAATAAAATAAAATAAAATAAAATAAAATGGAGCAAAGACACACAGTATTCAGGGAATCTGAAAACACAATCTGCTTTCTTATTACTTTCCCCCAATCATTCAGAGTCATTTTACCCACATCTAATTCAACATAACAATAGTTTGCAGTGATTATTTTTCTTACCACATTTCTAAAAACACTCAAGATAGTTTTCATAAAATAAACAGCTCTCAATGTTTATCTACTATTTTGTCATATTGCACCATTACAAATGAGCACAATGTAGAAACAGGTTTGGAAACAAACTCAACCGATTCTGGTTAAACATAAAATTCATCTGGTTGCAGTAGAAATTCTTGGTGTTCTCTGCAAAGCCGCTAAATGCAACTGCTCAGAATGCCATGGACATCATCCAGTTAGTGTCAGCGGGAAAAGATGGCTGTTTGCTTTTGTGTCTCAATCTTGCTAATGACTTAAATTGAGAAAGGGTAAAATAGTAGACTAGTAATTGAGTTAAGTCAGAAGTCATGTATGTTTTGTTCAGTAATATACTGTTCGCACCAAGGTTAGTACTGGACACATAGATGATGCTGCATAAATATTTGTTGAATAAATGCAAATTTTCTTTCTGCTTTACTCTAAAAACTCCATATACTTTTTCATGAATGACCTAAAATTTTATGCAATCTTAAGCATAGGCATCATTATATCATATTTTCAAAAGGGTACTATTAATATTTGAAGGTTTATATATACATATTTTTTTCTTTTATGAGTGATTTTTATATTAATTTTTAAAGTACTTCAATGTCTATTTCAAATTTAAGTTATGAGAAGATTGAACTCAAGGTCAGCCATCAGCAAATTTTCTTATATGTGTATTCACCCTTTTCCTCCATCTTAACCTGTTGCTCCACCTGAAATCTGACTGGCCCCAAATGATATGGCATTACTGACTTCTGTATAGGTGGTTTTCCTCCAGCACATCACACATTTCTAGCTGGAAGGTGGGATGTTGATACATCTCACTCCCTATTTCACTTCCATACATCTCTTCTCCTTACTCTTCCCAAACCTCAGTCTTCTCTTCCCCCCTCCTCCCCACCTCCGCCATCCATCTTATTTCAGAACTGCTAGTCTGTTGATTTACTACCTTGCCATGGCATGCACCTTCATCCTTGATCTGTCCCAATATTTTATCTTTTAGTTCATGGATATCTATTACTCCAATACTCTTTTCTACCATCTCACATTAGCCAGCTATACACATTACAATGTTTTACCTTATATCAGAAGTTACTCTTCCAATAAAATCTCTGTTACAAACAGCCCACTATCTGATATCGTTCCCCGCCATGCCAGGACACTTCATTTAATGGCCTCACTCTAAAATTCCTTTGCCTATAATCCACAGATTTTGATTTTTTTTTAACCACCACCTCTTTCATGATCTCACTTCCCTCCATACCCAGCTTAGTGTGTACTCATTCTGTATAACTAGTACACTTGTCTACATACTTAAATGTATTCACTTCTACTTCAAACTCTTTTGCCAAAATTTCAGAACTAGTTATACCCAGTCACTGAACATTGCTACAGAAAACCATGAATTCTTAATGATGGAATTTGCCTTACACCTGTGCGCACAAATTTCAGGTGGGCACTTAGTCCAGAAATTCTTAGTGCACTGCATTGCCTACTATTTACTGTGCCACATAAAAACTCTGAAGTCTTCAATATTTTCCCCCAAATCAAAATTTCAACTACTGATATTACCTAATACTGTAGATAGAAATGGATAAAATATGAAGTTATTTTCCTTTTATCAAATAAAGTAGAAAAATGCCTCCCTACGTCTTTCCACAAACCCTCCTCATTCTCGAACTAAAGTATGCTTATAAGTAAGGTCAGTCTGTCCCTTTGTCATCAAGTTTCTGTCCGTTCTTACTCCCCCTTAGACTTCATTCTTGAAATAATCCTGTTTCTCTCCAGCATCCTCACTTTTTCTCTTTATATTGGTTTATTTCCATCCATCTACCCACAAACATGTTTTAGTGTAATTTATATGAAATGGAAACCTCCCTTGACCTTACATCCTCCATCTGCAAGAGCCTTCCTTTCACAGCTTCATATATAAAGCTACCAACTATTCACTCCTGAAAAGTTTCTTATCAAAGTCAACAATGACCTCCATATGTAAGATCCAAGGTACATATCCTGACTTTACCATATTCTGCCTTCTTTTAATATTGATCACAATTACTTAAACCCTCCTAGTGAAATACTTCCTTCTCTAAACTTCTGTAACATCCTTCATTTCCTGTCATAATCTCCCAACCCTACTCATCTTTGCTGACTCTCTGAAAAACTCAATTATTTTTTCCCTGAGCCATTTTGGCAAACCTTCTTTGCTACTTCCCTTGATGATTTCTATTGTCCACTGGTTTTTAAATACTATCTATATGTTGATTAATTTTTAAACTACATCTCTACCTCTAATCATTTCCCAGAGTTAGCTATTTCAGAATCCAACTCTCTAATGATATTTTGTTTCATTTTATTTTTAAAGTATATATTATTGATTATGCTGTTACAGTTGTCCCAATTTCTTCCCCTTGGTTCATGTCATGCATGAAAGTCATGCATATAAGTTCTTCAGCATCTCCATTTGCTATACTATTCTTAACCTCCCCATCTATTTTGTACCTACCAATTATGCTTCTCAATTCCTGTACATTTTCCCCCATTCTCCCCTTTCTCCCTCCCAGCTGATAACCCTCTAAACGGTGTCAATTTCTATGATTCTGTACCTGTTCTAATTGTTTGCTTAATTTGTTTTTGTTTTTTTAGATCTGGTTGTTGATAGTTATAAGTTTGTTGTCTTTTTACTGTTCATAGTTTTGATCTTCTTTTTTTTTCTTAAATAAGTCCCTTTAACATTTCATGTAATAATGGCTTGGTGATGATGAATGGTATTTTAAACGTAAAGCCATATAAGAAGAACACTTTATTTGCCCCTCTCTTCACAAAATATTTTTCTTCCTCAGATTTTCATATCTCAGTAAGTCGGAGTTGGTTAGGCTACAATTCATCGTTGATGTTTTTTTTCTGTCCCCATCTCTCTAAACACAATTCTAAAAACACTTCAAATTGTGTTACACCTCAGCACATAATCCATCTCTCTATCTATAACTAATCCAATCACTTTCACATCCCAATTGGACTATAATAAGAGCTTCCCCACCATCCTCCCTACCTTAATTTATTTTCTGTACAAAAGCAAAAATATATGTTAAAATATAAGTAATACATATATCTCTCCTACTTAAAAACATGTAAACAGCATTGCATTTTCTTAAAAACAAAACAAAACAAAACAAAACACCAACCTTCTAATGCTATATCATGTACCACAAGAATTATGGCAGACCCTTCTGCATGGCGTGGGCCCAGTTTCCACTCAGAGATGCACAGGACCCACTCCCAAGATAGGTTCTCTCGTGGGTAATCAGATTTGCAATATACCTAGGCTGCTTTGAAGCTTGCTCTTTGCTAAAACTCCCTCACCCTGCAAGTACCTTGCAGAGATCAGTGAAACTGGATCAACCCCTTTTGCCTTTTCATTTGCTAATATCCTTCTTCTGTGATGTAATGAGGGGCATTGGCTCCTTTGTTGTAACCTGGGGATAGTGAAGGAGAACCATCTTGTAATGTGAGGAGTTAATGGAATAAAGGCTTGTCATGGCGGAGGCCGTGGCTTTTGCTCCTCTTGAGAGAAAAGCCATGCTGTTGTCCTGTTTCCTCCACTGGACTCGGTAGTCCATGTGCATGTTTTAATTCATCCATAATGATGCGGATACTGCTAGCTAGAGTCAGCATCAAAGAATTAATGTGCTCTTCCTACTCTCCATTTCCTAAATCTCAGATAAAAATCTTTCATCTTTTTCTTCTTCTATCAGTGCACTAACACCATCCCACCTGTTTTTGTCTCTCCAAGAAACCCATTTTATTCCTGAATTAATGCTTTGGCCTTTTGGTTTTTCTGTCTCGAACAGTCTTTTCAAATATCATCACCTGGCACCTTCTTCTCTTCATCATGCTTCATCTCAAAGGTCACTTTCTAAGCGATGCCTCCCTGGATCACCCTGCACTCCTGACACTTTTATTTTAGAGATCACTCTGGCTGCAGTGCAGACATGAATGTAGAGAAAGGATGGCAGGCTAGAAGCGGGGAGCCCAACTGGAAGATAGTTTAAATTATCCAGGGGAGCAAAATGCCAAATCTGTCTCATAGGTAGTAGCATTGGCTTACAACCTTAGATTAACCTGCTTTTTAAAACCTTGTATACGTCTAATATAGTTTTACACCCCTACAAACTGCAGTCAATAATTTTTCTCCTGATTTGAGATTTGCCATGATATCTATCATAGACTGTGTTGATCTCTGTTCAGATATTTCCAGGCCAGACAAAGGAATAAAGGGAAAGTTTTTGAGTTGCTCTATTTTTCACTTGCCAATGTGGAGTAGCAAGGGAGCTCTAGCCAGAAAGAGCAGAGACATAGTGCTTCACCTTTCTGCCAAACTGTCTCTTTTTTTTTTTTTATTTCTCAGCACAGTAGGCATTAGCTGGGTCAGGAGCACTCTTGAGAGCTGGCCCCACTCCCTTCATTTGGAGCCAGATCTAGCATTGCCCTGCTTTGCTTAAAAAGCCATACGTGCCAAATGCCCTCTGGATGCGGCACCCTGCAGGGTCACCCCATGAAACTGACAGCAGTGTTTGGTAGAAATCTGAGGGAATAACGAGATCAATTTGTACTTCCCATCAACTGTAGAAAGGATTCCCTTTGCTCCAGCTTTTGCTGGTGCAAATGAAAGAATGTTAGGGGGATTCTCTGGTGCAGCTACCACTCCCTACATCTAAGTGGTCCTCCCATCCTTGCAGAGACTCACTGGGTGGTTGACTGTCCCATTATGATGTTTGGTGCTAGAATTCGTTTCGTAGAAACTCTTCAACATTTTTTATATTGGAGTGGTTTCCTACATTTCAGTGTTGATAGGTGTTTTCACTTGCATGGCATCATTTTGTCATTTAAGTATAAATGCAAAAATAATACACAGAATTTAAATGCGTGAGCTCTGATTGCTATCTAAAATTTGCATTGAGCTGACTAGAGAAAATAGCAGCACTACAGGTATACCCATGGGTCCATGCCGTCACACACCTTGGTGCTTTACCTACTCCGACGTAACATCATTTATGTGGATTTCTCCTTGAGTTCACATTGCAATCTCCTTGGAAATTTTTTCTTTTAAAAAATCTGAGATATATCACAATCCATTATTTATATCTGTTCAAACCGTTCAGATATTCATTTCAAATATCTGTATCCGAAGAACCAAAAATAATTAGAATGATAAACTTGTGATTCCAAAAATTTCTGAAGGATTTATTATTTATCTTCTAAAATATGTGGATTATATGAAGAGGAAAAAGGGAAATGTACTTTTAATCCTTTGGATGGCACAAAAGGTGATTGTTTCAGCTGTACCTAAAATTCAGCATATTAAAGTTAGGATTTCTTTGTAATACATAGATATAAATAGATAGAGATCAAGATAAAGTGCAGTTAAATGTGTTCCCATGAAAAACATTTTAAAAACCCTTAAATAAATATAAATTCAGACTTTTTGTTTAAATTAAGATTCAGCCCTTGATCTTCATCCACTCCTGCACAATTACCACTGCAGAATAAGTCTATAAAATATTGGACCCTTGCAAACATCATATAGTGGCATCGATGGCATTTATACAAACAGCTCATATTAAACATACTTAATATCAGGCCTAGTTGAGGTGTCAGTGACACACATTTCAGTGAAATGTATTTGAATAAACAAGGGACAGAATAGTGCATTTGTTTTCCATGGCACATGTAAAGCTTTATTCTCTTAGTGTAGAAATTGATTTTGGATTTAAAAAAAAAAAAGCTTTCCACTAAACTGTGTGGCTCTTGAATAATCATTTATGCTGATGGAATCTCGAATGATCATGAGTTAATCTTGCCTTTTAGCAATGGGCTTCTGCGTTGTAATATTATTCTTAGACGCATAATTCTTCTTATTACAATAACCATCTCATTAAGTACCAATCTTATGATCATGATGAAAAATAATAATCTTCAAATTACTACATTTTTCTTTCCACTTGAGTGACCTAATTGAAGAATTTCACTCCTGGATTCCCCGTGGATACACAGGGAAATACACAAAAACATATGGAGAACTGACTAAATACTTAAATATCTCTATAGCTTCTGAGCAACATTCATTTTCTATACATTTACTATACTAACTCTCTGATCCTCCCCACAAACAAGCCAATCTAGGCTGATGCCCATATCAGAAACCATCTTTAATTTTTTCATTCATTTTAAAACATATCATCAATCAAATTTAATTCTGTCTAGTGAAAGCATGATGACAAAGACAAGGCTGACTGTACACCTTTGTCAAGCAGTATGTCTTTGGTTAAGTTCTTTACTTTGAACTTTCAGTCATCAGTAAAAGAAAAACCATTGCAGCTACTAATATGAGGACAAAGGTGACAGATCTCCTTTGCATGTCCATTTATCCCAAGCAAGAAAAAAAATTTCCCAGGTGGTTTATTTCTTAAAGTCATCTTGGTACATCTTGACAACAATAAAAAAAAAATGGCTTTAAAATGATGATTTACATAGTTCATTGACCACAATAATTATTCACATGTGGTAAGACAGTTGATTGTGAAAGAACTTGCTTTTTGAAATGATGTAATCATTATCTTAGATGTATGCTGGATAGAAAGATAAAATGCTTTAAGTAATTGATTTGGTGGTTAAAGAATGCCTTTTGTATTTCCTAAAGGAATTGGCTCTCTTTATCCACGTTGAGTGCACCAGGAAAAGGCACCAATACATAAGAGCCTATGGGAATGTAGCTCCTTCGACTCCACCCCACCTGGGGCAGTAACTTCCAATAAAGCAATTACATCCTAGGGACCCTGAGAATTCCAACTCATTTCCTCTAACCTCCACCAACTCTTACTTTTTTTAAGTAATGTTTTTCCCATTTAAATTAAAAATAAAATATAGACTAAATTAAAAAAAAATAAACATTATAAAGTAGTTAGTGAACAAATATCAACCCAGAGTCAATGATTTTTAATTAAACTTTTGGCTTACTTGAATATCTTTTCTTTTCTTTTTTAAACTTCAGTGTATTTTCACACACACACACACACACACACACACGCACACACACAAACACACACCAGTGTTGTATGTGCTGATTTTTAAGGTTTCTTTTCTCTGATTTAAAACATACACCTATTTCACAAAACATGGAATCTATGAGAATAGATTATAAATCACCCAGGCGTATCCATGTTACCAAGGATTTTATTTTCTTGTTATTATACACCTCCACAAATGCAGAGAAATTTATTCAGACTTGGTGCTTGCCAGCAGTCCTGGTATTTGGATTTCCTTGGCTCTGTTCATTTGAGTGCTGGTTAAAAATCTCCTCAGATTTGTAACAGAATACACACACCTCCCTGTCATGTCAGGGATTAGGCACTTCAGAGGCCAGATGGACTAAAAATGTCCAAACACTCCATCCCCACCTCTAATTACCTCGCTGCAATGACAAACATGTACAGTATAAAAATATAAAACCACCAGAAGAAATATTATTTTACTAATGAGGACTACTTTTTATGATTATTTTGAAATCACAATTTTTTTTTTCAAAAAAATGTGCATGCATATTGCTTTTCCTTCAGGAATGAAAGAAACCTCTTTGCAGTTAATCAAATTCATTCTGAGGATCTGGGAACATTACAGCCTTTTCACTCAGCGTCTTCTGCTCTGTGGCTGATTTCGGTCTCTCACCCTGGGAATACTGAGTTATACCAAGTAACCGGTGGAATGAATTTTTTACCAATTGCCTCAGATGGCTGACTGAACTGCTGTTGCTTTCTGATTATTTATTTTACTTTTCTTGCCTTGAGCAAAAACTTACTGGTTGTTTTTGTCTATGTATACATATTAATTAAGATCAGTCAGGCCATAGCCCTTAAACATTTAAATAAAATGGTATCTGAAACTCACCTCTGTGCTAGAACAAACCGAGAGCAACTGAGAGCAACTAAGCACATCTCTCTCTTTAACCCTGCAGCCCACCGGACACTTTCTTTGGGAAGACCAATTTAAACGCTCCTCCTACCCTGTTTCCACAGTCCCCCATGCATAATTCTACCAAAGTACTTCTTACACCCTATTGTAGGCAGAGGTCTCTTCTTCACAGTATCATGAACACCATGCTGTTAGCTCTGGAGGATTCATTATTTTATAGTGGAATATTCGACAGAGAGAAGTTATTGTCAAAACAAAGCCATTTTCTCAAAGGGATAATTACAGTTGCAAAAGATGAGCAATCAGTCCAGACATTTCAAAAGCCTTTCTTCACATAAGAATTATTGTGGCATAGCATTCTTCTCCTGCAGAGATTTGAGAAAACTCTGTGGAGAGCAGAAGCAAGGATGATTTAGAATCCAGCCTCCCCCTCGCAGGTCCTGACCCAGCCTGGCCCTCACTCCTGATCACCACCAATCAGTTCATAAACCGCCTGTTTTGACATGAAGAAACCCTACGTGGAAATGTCCTAGCATATGGAATTGCACCACTGGCTCACCAGGAAAAAATTTAAAAAATCAAAACACACAGCAGGAAGATCTAGCAACAGTTCCCCCTTTGATATTTGTTCCTATCCCTGGATTTCCGATGATGAAACACAAGCAAAGGCTTTTAAGTTGAAACAAAGCAGGTCTTGCTTCACCCTAATTAACAATCAGCATAAAAAAATAAGATCGCAAATTGCCTACCTATGCAGAAGTCATTACACATATGATTTCTAAGATTTGTTGATACTATGGCAATTTTCCTTAAGAGAGCCTATTAGGAAGGTTGGTGTTTGTGTGTGTGTGTGTGTGTGTGTGTGTGTGTGTGTGTGTGTGTGTGTGTTGGGCTGAGGAAGCAAGGAGGCAACCCTAAATTAACAGAAGAGGTTCTAAGCAAAGATTAATAAAGTGTCAAAAAATGACTAGGGAGCCAGAAAGGAGCATTATTTTGATTGTTAACGCTGGATTTAATTATTATTCATTTATATCATCTTAGGAAATATATAACGAGTTCCTGTTTTCTTCTATGTTAAAGTATTTTGAAGAATAACCTTTATATTGCCAATCTCAAATAGTATGCATGAATATAAATACTCTTTAATCAATAAATCAAATTTTTTCACATGTTCATAGTTACTAAATTCACAATAGCTTATAGATATCTATGTTGTAACACAACCCTGGAAAATATTTATGATTTCTAAGTACTTTTTTATTATTGTAATTATCCTCCATGTAAACTCATTAGAGAATATTTTACAGTTTTGACACTGATTCTAAGGTTGTATTTTTCTTCTCATTCACAGACCTTGCTACACTCCTAGTTGAATCCTTTTTTACAAGTGGAATGATGATTAATGGAGTAAAGGAACGTGATTTTGCCATCGTTGCAACGCAACACCATCTCTAGCGAGGCATTTCATTTTATTAGTGTAGTCAGTGTTTGTGTACGTCCTCTGCACACCACGTCACTGGCTGCTCGGCAGTACACATCAAGAAACATTTCCATTGCATCATTTCAATCATTTTTTAAACATTTTATTTATTTATCTTTAGAGGGGAAGGGAAGGAGAGAGGGAGAGAAATATCAATGTATGGTTGCCTCTCATGCGTCCCCTGCCAGGAACTGGCCTGTAACCCAGGTATGTGCCCTGACTGGGAATCGAACCTCAATCCTTTGGTTCGCAGGCCTGCGCTCAATCCACTGAGCTACACCAGCCAGGGCAATTTTTTTTTTCAATCGTTTTTGAATGAATTAGTTAATTGATGAATTATAAAACAAATATTACCAGTACATAGAGTTATAAAACAAATATTATTGGTACATAGGGATATTTCTTAAGAGGATGGGATTTGAACTGACCTTCATGGAATTGTAGGATAGTAGCGATGTAGCGTAGTAGCGATGAATTCTTGTTTGGAAGGATAGACAGAGCAAATAACCTGGATGCAAGTCGGTACAGAACTTTGGAAGCAAACAGGACACGCGGGCCACTCTGGCTGATGCACGGGCTGAGATGGGGGCAACACAAAAGGGCCGGCATGTGCCGCAGTAACACAGCTCTGGGAAGCAAGTGTAGGACAGCAGTGCCATCGTTTTCCATAGATTTTTAAAGGAACAAGGGCTCGTAATTGGTCTGTGAGAGCGCAATTCAGTACAACTATAATATGAGCCACATGCATAGTTTTAAATTTTCTAGTAGCCACATTAAAAC